>PITB01017124.1:0-11147 GCA_004024585.1 Paradoxurus hermaphroditus
CCTGAGTTTTATCTGGGATGCGGCTGTGTTTCCCGACCCCTCACGTCTGAGGACGGTGGCTTCCGCCCACTCAGATCCCCTGGGTGAGGGTCTCCCCGGGCAATGGCCGGGTGCCGGCCGCACCCAGAAGTGCTGGCGGGGCCTTGCTCCTGCCGGTGTCGGACTCCCGGACCCGCTCTTCTCCTGGGAGCTCGCCCTTGCCGCCGGAGCACCACCAGGTATTTGAGCTGCAGAGTTTCGGGCCCGCGCTGCCCCCGTTTATAGAGTTCATGGAATTTAAACCCTCTCCGTTCTCCTTTCTCTCTTTTTGGTTCAGACTCTGCGGCCGTTTCCACTTTTCACTTTCTCTCCGGCTGATTTTGCGCGGGGTGCCGTCCCCCATCTCTGTCCTCTCTCTGCAGAGAAAAGCAGCTCCCCGCCCTCCACGGCCTCTCTCCCCCAGTTCGCCTCTCTGTGCCGCGTGCCTGCCGAGTTCTGTGGCTCAGGTTGTGCACGTTGGTGTGTCAGCCCTCAGATCCGTGTTCTAGGTGTGCAGGGTGGTTTAGTGTTGGTCTGGCTGCATTTCACGGACAACAGAGAGAAACAAAGCTTCCAGGCTGTTCTGCCATCTTGGCTCCTCCTTCATAAACAATAATTTTTAAATGAATGTCTAATTTTTTGTTTTTTAAGGTTAATTTATTTTGGAAAAGAGTGAGCGTGTGCTCGTAAGTGAGCCCAAAAGCAGGAGAAACACAGAGAGAGAGAAAGAGAGAGAATCCCAAGCAGCTCCACATTCCATGCTTTGCCCAATGTGGGGCTCGATCTCACAAGCATGAGGTCATGACCTGAGCCAAAATCAAGAGTAGGATGCTCGACCCAACTGAGCCCACCCAGGTGCCCCTATCCTATTTTGTTTTCTAAACCATTTAGTCTCATTAAAGATAGTAACGGTAGGAAACTAGCAGTAATAAGATGATTTTTAGCAAGAACAGTGTGACTGCATATGCTTAATTTTATTTCATGATAAGAAATACGAAGGACTGACTTATCAGTTATTACGATTTATGTATAATAAACTGCATTCATTTAACCTGTACAGTCTGATGAATTTTGAAAACTGTATTTGCTTGTGTGAGCACCACAATTGAGATACACCCTAAATCCATCCCCCTAAAAGCATCTTCTTGGCCTTTGTAGACAATCCCTTTTTCCATCGCTGGTGCCAAGAAATTGCTGTTTCCTGACACTGTGAGATACACTTGATCTTTGAACGATGGAGGGGTTGGGATGCCCAGCCCCCATGCAATCTAAAAGCCGAGTATAACTTCTGACTCCCCCCAAAACATATGTACTAATAGCCTACACTTGACTGGAAACCTTGCTGATAATGGAAACGGTCAATTAGCATACATTATATGATGTATGTACTGTATGTACTGTATTCTTACAGTAGGAGGTAAGCTAGGGAAAAGAAAAAGTCAAGGAAATCATTAGGAAAATGCATTTACAGGGGCACCTGGGTGGCTCCGTCATTTGAGTGTCCAACTCTTGATTTCAGGTCATGGGATTGAGCTACACATTGGGTTCAAATGCTGAGGGCGGAACCTGCTTGAGACTGTCTCTCCATCTCTCTCTCTCTCTCTCTCACTCTCTCTCTCTCTGTCTTCCCCCCTTCCTCCCCTTCCCTCTCTCCCCCTCTGCCCCTCTCCCCTGCTTGTGCATGCTCTTTCTTTCTAAAATATAATAAAAGGCACCTGGGTGGCTCAATCAGTTTAGTGTCTGACTTTTGATTTTGGCTCAGGTCATGATCTCATGGTTAGTGAGTTGGAGCCTTGCATCGGGCTCTGTGCTGGGGATATGGAGCCTGCTTGGGGTTCTCTCTCTCTCTCTCTCTCTCTCTCTCTCTCTCTCTCCCTCTCTCTCTCTGCCTTTCTCCTGCTCGTGCTCTCTCTCAAAAATGAATAAACTTTTTTTAAAAATTAAAATAAAAACAATAAAGAGGAAAATACATTTACAGTACTGTCCACTGTTTATTGACAAAACCCACATGTAAGTGGACTCATGCAGTTCAAACCTGTTTATTCCAGAGTCACTTCTAATGTATACTTTCTAGAATTTTATGAATGTACAGTCATAAAATATGGATTATTTTATGTCTGGCTTCTTGACATGCCTGACATTTAATTTAATTTTAATTTTAATTTTTTTAAGTAATCTCTACATCAAAATGGGGCTCTGACTCATAACCCTAGATCAAGAGTCATGTGTTCTACCAACTGAGCCAGTCAGGTGCCCCAAGTCATTCATTTTTAATGCTGAGTACTGCTCCATTGCATGGAGCACACGGTTTTATGTTGATTCAGCTGCTGATTGACATTCGACTTGTTTCCTGCATTCAGATATCATGACTAAAGCTGCTGTGGACATTTCTGTATCAGGTTTTGTATTCTCATCTATTCCTTTTATCTGGGTAAATTCTTGTGAGTGGCATGGCTACATCATGTAGAGGGACGTTCTCACCTTTAAAAAGTGTTTGTGGTAAAATACACATAACCTAAAATGTATCATCTTAACGATTTTTAAATTTACAATTCAGTTGCAATAAGTTGCATTCACAATGTTGTGCAACCATCACCACTTGTATTTACATGGCCTCCAACGTTGTTACAATGAAGCTAGCTTTTAGCATTGCCCCTGCATTTACTTTTGTGGAGATCTTTAGTTCTCCCTATGGCTTCAAGTCACTGGCTGATACCTTTTCATTGCAGCTTGTAGAACTCATTTGAGCATTTCCTGCGGGGCAGTGGTAACAAGCACTCTCCTTTTGCTTATATTCAACAAGGGCGTCAGGGCCATTCAGCAGGGAAAGGACACCCTTTTGTAACGTTGGTTTGTAACTCTATACCTTCTTTTCTACAGGATTTAAGGGAGTAATGCGTTTAAAAGAATCATTAGTTTTGTGTGTCTGGGCACACACTGTATAAAGATGTAATTTTGATGACATCGGCAATTAAAAGGGTGGGGATGGAACTATAAAAGAGCCAAGTTTTCATATGTCATGGAAGTTAAGCAAGTATAAATTTAGACTGTTACAACTTTAGGATGTTAAATGGCAATCCTCATGGTAATCACAAAGAAGATAGCTATAGAGTATGCACAAAAGGAAATAAGAAAGGAATTTAAACATTTCACTATAAAACTCCACACAAAGAAAGACCGTAATACAGGAAATGAGGGACCAAAACAGGCTGCCAGGCGTCTAGAAAACAGGTGGTGCGGTGAAAGGAGTAAGCCCCTCCTTGTCAGGTAGGACTTTATTTTAAGTAATCTTTACACCCAGTATGGGGCTCAAACTTCACGCGCCAAGATCAAGAGTCACACTCTACCCATTGAGCCAGCCGGGTACCCCAGTAGTTACTTCAAATGTAAGTGGATTAAACTCTCCAATCAAAAGACAGAGATCGGCCAAATAGATAAAGACAGGTGATCCAAAAGTTTGCCATCTGTCTGAAAGAAGCTCACTTTGCATCACAGACACAAACATTGAAAGTGAAAAACCGGGGAGTGTCTGGGTGGCTTGGTTGATTAAGCATCCAATCTTGATTTCGGCCCAGGATTTGTGAGACTGAGCCCCATATCTGGCTCTGCACCGACAGCTAGAAACTGCTTGGGATTCTCTCTCACCCTCTTTCCCTGCCCCTCCCCTGCATGCTTACATGTGCGCTCACTCTCTCTGAATAAATAAGCAAACATTAAAATTGTTACTTTTAATGGTTAGGATGGTAAATTTTATGTTGTGTGTGTTTTACCACAATTTTTTTTAATTGGGGGAAAGAAGCTTATTGAGAATTTTTATATCTGTGTTCATGAGAGATATTGGTCTTACTGGTGCTTTTCTTGTAATATCTTTGGTTTTGGTATCCTGGCAATGTTGGCTTCCTAGAATGACCTAGAAAGTATTTCTTCCTCTTCGGCTTTTGAGAAGTTTGTGTATATTAAAAAAAATTTTTTTTAATGTCCGTTTATTTTTGATAGAACACAAGGTGGGGAGGAGAAGAGAGAGAGGGAGACACACAGAATCTGAAGCAGGCTCCAGGCTCTGAGCTGTCACCACAAGAGCCCAACACGGGGCTCAAACCCACAGACCACGAGATCATGACCTGAGTTGAAGTCGGACCCTTAACCGACCGAGCAACCCAGGTGCCCCTGTGTAGATTTCTTTTTACCTTAAAGTTTTTGTAGAGACCATCAGTGAAATCTTCTGGGCCTGGGATTTTCCTTCATGGGAAGATTTTTAACTAACTTTCAATTTTTTAAATAGATACAGAGTTATTCAAATTACCTAGCTTTCTTGAATGAGCTTTAGTAACTTGTGTTACTAATTTATGTTACTAACTTGTGTTAAATTTGTGTTGCAAATTTAAGGAATTTGTCCATTTCACCCAGCTTGGCAAATTTAGTGCCCAGACTTGGTCATAATTTCCCCTTATTATTGCATTTTTTTAAAGATTTATTTACGAGAGAGAGGGGGAGCATAAGTGGAGGTGGGGGGAGAGTGGGGAAAGGAGAGAGGGAGAGAGAGGATCCCAAGCAGGTTTTGTGCTGGCAGTGCAGAGCCGGATATGGAGCTAGAACTCACAAACAGCGAGATCACAACCTGAGCTGAAGTCAAGAGTCGGACGCTTAACCGACTGAGCCACCTAGACGCCCCTATTATTGCATTTTTTATTCTCATGTTTGTCTTTTAGTTGTTTCAGGTGTGAGGGTGAATCCAATCCTGGTGACCTCACCTTGGCCAGACGCATAATTCAGGACCTTTGAGTTTTGTTCTGAGATGGAAAGTTACAGGACAGTGTTGAGCAGAGGAGTGAAATGAGTTACAAGTGCCAGAGTTTTTCCAGTTGCTGTGTTAAGAATAGTCTGGGGGCGCCTGGGTGGCTCAGTCGGTTGGGCGGCCGACTTCGGCTCAGGTCACGATCTCACGGTCTGTGAGTTCGAGCCCCACATCGGGCTCTGTGCTGATGGCTCATCAGAGCCTGGAGCCTGCTTCGGATTCTGTGTCTCCCTCTCTCTCTGCCCTTCCCCTGCTCATGCTCTATCTCTATGTCTCTCAAAAATAAAAATAAACTTTAAAAAAAAAAAAAAAAAAAAAAAGAATAGTCTGGAGAGAGTTAAGGGCAGGATCAGGGAGACAAGTTAGGAGTCTATTGCAGGAGACGACGTTGGCTTGGACCAGTGTGGTGGTAGTCGTGGTCAGAGGGTGGTAGAATCCTAGGGAGCTGGAGCGGACTGTCTTGTCTGACGGACCAGCACCGGGAATGGGAGAAGGAAAGGATACTTAGAAACGGGAAGAATGGCACCCCATTAACTGAGATGGGAAAGAACTACAGGAGGGTCCAAGGGGAGGGTGGGACATGTCTGGCTTCAGGTGCCTCTTCCCCCTCCACCGCAAGATGTCAAAGTAGCCAGTTGGTTATGCAAACCCCAGTGGAGGTGAGTGGGCTGGGCTGAAGATACATACTCGAGAGCTGGATATGGAGCTAGAACTCACAAACAGCGAGACCATATCAGAGGTTTGTAAAGACATGAGCTTGGACCAGGTCATGTAAGGCATGAGAGGAGGCAGCAAAAAGATCCAAGACAGCCCTGAGCTACAACATGACTCGAAGTTTCGAAGGAGCGACCCGCAGCCCACTAGGGAGAGGCAGCCAAAAAGTAGGCAGGGTGTGGCAAAGAGGGTGCGCGGAATGTTTATGTCAGGTGCTGACAAATCAAGCAATCCACAGACTGAAAAATGGCAAGCAGTGTGGCGGTCACTCGTGGCCTTGGAGTGAACAGTCTTGGTGGAGGAGCGGGGGTTAACCGGGGTGGGCTCAGGAGAGAGTAAGAGGCGGGAAATCGTACTCTTGTTGATGTCAGTTCTTGCAAACCGATCGCATGTGTGTTTTGACATTTTAAACAAATGGTTCAAAACGCTGAAACTTTTCACATGGAAGATTTTAAAAAGAAGACTAGAAAATTGTTTCCAGGTGCGGTTGTCAAGTACGAGTGTTACGCACTCCTTGTTTCTGGCGACAAAATAGAGCCCATCCTCATTACTCATCAATGTCATGTTTGCGAGTTCACCTACCCACTCAAATGTATAGGTAAACCCGAAACCGGTACAGTGCTTTCCTTGGTCGTTCTCAGACGTGCACAGGGTGGCAAAAAACCACTCGGCATTGCCTGATGCATGCTTCCCAGCTGAGGCGGACACTCTTGTTTCAGCTCTCACGCTGTAAACACATGTCCTTTCCATGTTTGTTTGTTTTTTTTCAGTGTTTATTTTTGAGAGACAGAGTGTGAGCAGAGGAGGGGCAGAGATAGAGGGAGACACAGAATCCGAAGCAGACTCCAGGCTCTGAGCTGTCAGCACAGACTACCTAGGAGTAGTGGTTCAGTCTTGCTCATTATTTGCTAAGCTTCAGAGAACACAACTCTTTGGAATGAAGAGAATCAACTGTAACATAATGGGAATATTTTCAAACATCTCTTTTAAAAGTAACGCCAACAACTCAGAGCCTGGAGCCTGCTTGGGATTCTGTGTCTCCCTCTCTCTCTGCCCTTCCCCTGCTCATACTCTGTCTCTATGTCTCTCAAAAATAAATATACGTTAAAAAAAATTAAAGTAAATAAAAATAACGTCAAGGGACACCTGGGTGGTTGAGCGTCCAACTTTGGTTCAGGTCATGATCTCACGGTTCGTGAGTTCAAGCCCCACATCGGGCTTTGTGCTGGCTTGGAACCTGCTTTGGATTCTCTGCTTCCTCTCTCTCTGCCCCTCCTCTGCTCATTCTCTCAGAAATAAAATAAACATCAAAGAATAATAATAATTAAAAAAATTAAAATGATGTCAAAAAAGCAGGCACTTAAAAAAATTTTTTTTTAGTGTTTATTTTTGAGAGAGAGAGAGAATACAAACAGGGGAGGGACAGAGAGAGAAAAACACAATCCAAGGCAGGCTCCAGGGTCCAAGCTGTCAGCAAAGAACCATACATGGGGCTTGAACCCACGAACTGTGAGATCATGACCCGAGCCGAAGTCAGATGATCAACCGTCTGAGCTGCCCAGGTGCCCCTAAAGCAGGTACTTTTTTAATTAAGGTTTTTATTTTTTAATTCCAATATCAATACACAGTGTTATAGTAGTTTCAGGTATATAATAGCGATTCAGCACTTCTACACATTACTCAGCACTCGTCATGATACTGTGCTCTTTAATCCCCATCACCTATTTCTTTCATTCCCCCCACCCTCTCCTCTGGTAACCATCAGTGTCCTCATCTATACTTAAGAGTCTGTTTCTTGGTTTGTGATGCTTTCTCAATTACTTGTTGAATTGTTAGCTTTACTTTGAAAGAACAGATTTTTTTAAATGTTTATTTATTTTGAGAGAATGTTTATTTATTTTGAGAGTGTGTGGGCAGGGGAGGGGCAGAAAGAGAGGGAGAGAGAGAACCCCACGTAGGCTCCCCGCGGACAGCCCAGAGTCTGACTAGGGGCCAGATCTCATGCAGAGTGAGACCATGATCTGAGGTGAGGTCAAGAGTCAGAAGTTAACCCACTGAGCCATCCAGGTGCCCTGAAGGGCAGGCTTTTGGTTTTGGTTCTGGTTTTGGTTTTGTTTTAACAGCATCTGCTAGGAAGTACATCTTTGATAGGCACTTATAAAAGAAAAAAATCTCAGGAAATTTGAGACACCTGTCTTTTTGCTAAAGAAAGTGGGATGCCTGGGTGACTCTGCGGGTTACTGGACTCTTGATCTCAGCTCAGGTCTCGATCTCAGGGTTGTGAGTTCTAAGCTGCGTTGAGCTCTGTGCTGGGAGTGGAGCCTACTTAGAAGGAAAGACAGACAGGAAGCAAGAAAGGAAAGAAAAGGAAAGAAGAAAGGAAGAAAAAAGTTGTACTAGAACATGTAAACTTCAAGACCGTAACGACCTGTGGGGAAGAAAGAGGAGGGAACGAGAACAGTGCCTTTGGTTGTGTCTATATAATATTTCTTACAACTATGAAACAAATGTGGCATGCTAGGTTAAATCTGAGCAACAGGTAAATGGTGTCTATTCTATTCTCCTTTTGGCATACTCACAGAAGGAAGCCTAACGAGAAGAAGGAACACTGGACTGTTTGCTGGAGAGCCACCGCCATCGCATGACCCGCTCAAGATTGGTCGGCGATGGCACTGACCCTACCAAAAGGTCGGGACACGCCGTTACAGTTTCTAACAAATAACTCGAGGGCTTTAAGATACAGTCCCGCGTCCCTCAAGTTGCAATCTCACCGCTTTAAAGCCACAAGTTACAGGCGTGCAAAGCACCCCATTAAACAACTGCGTGAAAGGAGGTCCACGTCTGGGGGGCGGTGTGCAGGGCTGAGACGGGACACGTGCCAGCCACTCGTCAAAGGCTGGGGACCGTGGCCGAGCCTGCAAACAAATCCAGCGTGCAGCTCCCCTGGATTCGAGAGCACCGGAAACGGCAACTCCCACTGGGGGCGCTGCGGACGCACGAGTGGAGGCTGCCTTCCAGGAAGCCAAAAAAAAAAAAAAAAGAAAGAAAAAGGGGGGTGAAGAAAGAGAAAAAGGAGGGATAGTGGAGAGCCAGGCCCCGGCCGCCGCCCCCACGCCGCGCCCCCGACTCGGCGCAGCCAGGGCCGCCGCCCTCGCGCCCCGCCGCTCCTCGGCGGTCCAGCCCGCAGACCCCCTCTGCAGGCCCGGCGCCGCCTGCCCCCGGGACCTCAGGTGCGTACCCCGCCCCCGCCGCGGCCGCCATTAAGAGCGGTGCTTCTCCTGGAACTTTCTCTGCTTGCGGGGCTGGCGCGGGGGAAGACTGGAGAGGGGGAGGCAGGCCGTCCGTCCAGGCGCACGGCGGGAGGCGCCCCCGTCGCCGCCCCGGCGGCCCCAGAACCCCGTTCCCCGCGGGCCGGGCCCAGGAGTGGGGGTGGGGCGGGGAAGCCCCGCCGCGGGGACAACGGTCGCGCGCACGGACGCGCAGCCTTGCCCTCTCTGATTGGCTGGGCGGGGGCGGCGGGGGCGGGCGCCTGCTGGCTCTGGGCTCTCCGGGCCCAGTGCGCGTGAGGTCACGCTCGGCTTGGCGTACGTGGGGCTCTCCCGCTGCGTGCGGACGTGCTTGATTGGGTAGGTAAGGGGCGGGGCCGCGGCTGTTGCCTGGTAACTGCTGGGGCGACACGGGGAGGCGTGGGACTCCGCCCCCCCACGTCGCGGGTGTCGTGGGTTCTCTCGTGGATTGTGGCAGCAATCGGACTGGGGAGCCTGTTAGCAGAGGAGCCTCCAGCCGGGTCGTGGGGTCCGTCACGGTGATGGCTTAGAGTTCAAGGGCAGAGGGGCTTTCTCCACCCGTCAGACCCAAGCTTTGCTGTTTTAGTAATAGCTTTATTGAGATAGTTTGTAACATACGCCCTTTATAGCGCATGATCCATGGTTTTTGGTCCACTCAGAGAGCTGTGCAGTCACCACTGTCGCATCTCAGGACTTTTCCGTCACCCAAAAAGAGGCCCCCTTTCCCATACCAGCTCCCTGCAACCTCCAGTGTCCTGTCTACCTCGGTGCTTCTGCCTGTTCTGGGGATCACCCTTAGGAGGCTTTGTGTCTGGTGTCTTTCGTTTGTTATGGCCGAGTAGTGATCCACTGTATAGTTATGCCATGTTTCCCCCTCCCGGCCCCCATCAGTCGATGGATATTTGGGTTGTTTCCACTTTCTGGCGGTAATGAGTAATGCTATCCGATGGGCATTCGTGCACACGTTTTTGTGAGGACCTGTTTTTACTCTCTTGGGTATATACCAAGAAGTAGAATTGCTGGGCCCAACTTTGCCTTTCACGGGGAAAAGTTTCCGTGTTTTGGCGGCCCACTGGTAATGGTTTGTGTGACTTCAGTACCCACAGGACTTGGTGCCAGGCTGCAGCAGGTGTTAACCCGCAGTGCTGCTGTGGACTGGGTCTCGGTTCTTCCTGCCGGCTGGTTAGTTCCGAAGTGGGCCGCCGCAGCTCTCGGTCTTTACCTGGACCTTCACCTGGAGTGCCTGGACGTTCTCTTCCTCACTCTCAAGCTGCCCGACTTGGAAATCATGCCTGCATGGCTTCCTTGTCTTACCCCTTTCCAGTTACTCTCTCTCCACATGCCCCGGACCGTCTCAGGGGTGGTCTCGCTTTCATTTGGCCTTTATTACCTGTTACTCCGCCGTGTCTATGCAGGTCTGTCTCGCTTGAGAGCAGTGGAGGTGGAATTTACTCACCTTTGTTTCTTGGTGCCCTTCCTGTGAGCAGTGTATGCTTTCACATACCAGGTGCTCAGAACATATTTTTAAATTTTTATTTGTTTATTTTGGTTAAGCTAAAGTTCTTGACTAGTTGCTAATGTTTAAATTTGACTAATCTTATTCTATGACCTTGAAAATATGTGTTGTTTCTAGTTCTCTTCCATATTCCTTGGAGAGAGACCATGCAAGCAGGGGAGGGGCAAAGAGAGAGAGTGACACAGAATCCGAAGCAGGCTCCAGGCTCTGAGCTGTCAGCACAGAGCTCCATGTGGGGCTTGAACCCACAAACCACGAGTTCATGACCTGAGGCGAAGTTGGACCCCTAACCCACTGAGCCCCCCAGGTGCCCTTATTTATTTATTTTTATTTAATGTTTATTTTATTTTTGAGAGAGAGAGGAAGAGAGTACATGAGCGGTGGAAGGGGGGGTACAGAGAGAGAGGGGGACAGAGGATCCAAAGTGGGCCCTGCACGGATAGTAGAGAGCCCGATGCAGGGCTCAAATTCATGAACCATGAGATCATGACCTGAGCCTAAGTAGGAAACCTAACCGACTGAACCACCCAGGTGCCCCTGTTACTTATTTATTTATTTTTTAATGAAAGCATGTGCATGAGCGGGGGAGGGGCAGAGAGCGGGAGAGAGAATCGCAAGCAGGCTCCATGCTATCAGCGCGGAGCCTGCTACGGGGCTCAGTCTCACAAATTGTGACGTAATGACCTGTGCTGAAATCAAGAGTTGGATGCTCAACTGACTGAGCCACTCAGGCGCTCCTGCTGTTATCCTCTTTTAAATTTTTATCTGGTTTGACTGAGATATGATTGGCATATAGCATTGCGTTAGTTTTAGACGT
>PITB01017124.1:11247-38435 GCA_004024585.1 Paradoxurus hermaphroditus
GGGGGGGGGGGGGCAGAGAGAGAATCCCAGTCCGGCTCCACACTGTCAGCACAGGGCCCAACACAGGGCTCGATCTCATGAACCAAGAGATCATGACCTTAGGTGAGGTGAAGAGCTAGACGCTTAAACGACCAAAGCCCCCAGGGGGCCCCACAAATTTTGGTTTTCTTGTGATGAGAACTTCTAAGATTCACCCTCTTAGCAACTTTGAAACACGCAGCACGGTATCGGTATCGTTAATTCGAGTTGACAGGCTGTGTATTACATCCCCAGAACTTCTTTTTTACGGCTGAAAGTTGGTACCTTTAACCCCCTCCATACATTCGTGTTGAATGGTGAATAGGTACACTTGAGTTTCTAGTTTCCATTTACTGTGGCCTGAACTTTGGAGAAGGTGCCACCTCGGGAACTTAATTAAAAGCAAGGTCTCCGAGGGGCGCCCGGGTGGCTCAGTGGGTTGAGCATCCGACTTTGGCTCCGGTCACGATCTCACAGATGTGAGTTCGAGCCCCACATCGGGTTCTGTGCTGACAGCTCAGAAACTAGAGCCTGCTTTGGGTTCTGTGTCCCCCTCTCTCTCTGCCCCTATAAAAAAAAAGTTTTTTTAAAAAAATAAAGGCCTCAGAAACCCAAAAAATTCACCTTTGGAAAGGAAAATCCAGAAACAGTCTGAAAAATAAGCTGGGCCTCTATTTCAAGATGTGAGAGATTTGCTGAACGGAGAGGATGACATTCTGAACGATGAACACTATAGGTGATGGAAGCCAATGCCAGATCAGGGGTGGGCAGACTTTCTCTCTGAAAGGCCAGAGAATAAGTATTTTCAGTCTCTGTCACATGCATCAGCCCCGTCTGCAGGAAAGTAGCTAGGGATGGAAACATCTGTGTTTCAATAAAACTTTATTTGCAAAAATAGGTGGCAGCCTGGATTTGACCCACAGGCCGCAGATTGTTGCCTCCTGTTCTAGATGTTTGCTTTTCATTAGCAAAATATTACATTGAACAGGAGAGACCGACACCCCTCAAGGAGTGCTGGAAAAATATGTGAGATTCGAGAGGGTTCTTTTATGAGTTTACATAAAGAGCAAAAAATTGGGGCCCCTGGCTGGCTCAGTCAGAAGAGCCTGTAACTCGATCTCGAGGTCAGGAATTCGAGCCCTGCGTCTGGTATAGAGATCGTTCAAATAAATAGGCCGTTTTGAAACCCAGTACATAAAAGAGCAAAAAGTTAACCGCTGTGTAAAACCTCTGATCCAAAAAGCTTGGTTATGCTTTAGACTGGAATAGAAAAGAATTAATCACCAGGTAAGCTTGGGGGATTTTACTCTGTGGTACAAACTCTCACCGTTAAGGAATTTTAGCTTTGTTTAGAATGAAACATGGGGACCCCTGGGTGGCTCCGGCGGTTGAGCATCCAGCTCTGGATTTTAGCTCAGGTCATGATCTCATGGTTCGTGAGTTCAAGCCCTGCATCGGGCTCTGCACTCTCAGTGGGACAGCTTGGGATTCTCTCTCTCCCTCTTTCTTTCTGCTTCTCTCTCTCTCAAAATAATAAACTTTTTTTAAAAAGAGGGGGGAGAGAAGGAGATTGCAGTGATTCTTTTTTTTTTCCCGGAAAATGTTCTCCAGGTGGGAGACCCCAGATCAGCTTCTAATCATGTTTCATTATATCGTTGTAAGTAATCGCTTCACTCGGCCCGGGGCTCAGACTTGACCCCAAGATCAAGGGTCACATGTTCCAGCAACTCAGCCAGGCAGGCGCCCCCATGATTCACTATCTTTGATGTTCTATTAGTGGATGGGGTGTTCTAAGTCATAAAAGGGAAAAGACAGGGCTGCTGCCTGCATTCATTGCTAAGTGAAGGATGCAACAAAACAGAAATTATGCAACACTCGCTCTTTTGTCATTGCCGGTAGCACATTGGATACCACGTGATATCTTTTTTAGTTCCACCTAGCTTAATTTTGCCTATAATTTATTCTCTTAAAAACCAGAGTTTTGACATCACAGTCCTTTTAGGGATTACTGTGGTGTAATTAACAGAAATGATACCTGTACCACCGGCACTAACAGATGTCAATCAAGCAATTCACTCTTGTGTTTTACTCGAAGGCTTTGTTGGAACTTTCTCTATGCAGAAAATGGTGCAAAAGAATAGAAACGATGGTGCTTGCCTCAGCAGCGCTTAGGCTGAAGTTGGAACAGTACAGAGAATATTGGGGCGCCTGGGTGGCTCAGTCAGTTGAGCGTCCGACTTTGGCTCAGGTCATGATCTCACAGTCCGTGAGTTCGAGCCCCATGTCGGGCTCTGTGCTGACAGCTCAGAGCCTGGAGCCTGCTTCAGATTCTGTGTCTGCCTCTCTCTCTGCCCCTGCCCCTGCCCCTGCCCCTGCCCCTGCCCCACTCATGCTCTGTCTCTCTCTTTCTCAAAATTAAATAAACATTAAAAAATTTAAAAAAAAAAGAATATTAGCCTGGCCCCTGCACCTGGATGACACACAAAATGAAGATACAGTGGCGTCGTACCATACCTGCGTGTGACTTGGGAGTTTAAGCATGGTTGAGCTGCAAAAGTGAAAAGAGGAAGATCTCTATTTAAACATTTTAGGCACTTTCTGTCATTCCAGTGGAAGGGTATCTGACTTAGGAGCACGTAGGACACAGGAGCGTGGAATATTCTAGTCCCTTTTATTTTTTAATTTTTTTTTTGATGTTTGTTTATTTTTGAGAAACATAGAGACAGAGTGTGAGCAAGGGAGAGGTAGAGAGAGAGGGAGACATGGAATCCGAAGCAGGCTCCAGGCTCTGATGAGCTGTCAACACAGAGCTCAACGCAGGGCTCGAACTCACAGAGTGTGAGATCATGACCTGAGCTGAAGTCGGCCGCTTAACTGACTGAGCCACCCAGGCGCCCCCGGAATATTCTAGTCCCTTAAAGGGTCTCAGTTCTCAGGGATCTCTCGACAGGAGCATCTCAAAACACGACGTGGGATCCCAGTGTTTTAAAATGTGTTTTTTGGGGCAGCTGGGGTGGCTCAGTTGGTTAAGTGTCTGGCTCTTGGTTTAAGCTCAGGTCATGGTCTCATAGTTTGTGGCTTTGAGCCCCACATGAGGCTCTGTGCTGACAGTGTGGAGCCTGCTTGGCTTGCTCGCTCTCAAAAATAAATATTTTTTAAACATTTTTTTTCGGGCCACCTGGCTGGCTTGGTCAGTGGGACATCGTGACTTTTGATCTCAGGGTTGTGAGTTCGAGCTGCATGTTTGGTGTAGAGATTGCTAAAAAGTAAAATCTTTTTAAAAATGTGTGTTTTTCATACATCGTGGCCCCTAAACTAGTTCACTGGATGATTAATGGAAGGGAAGAAACAGCCTCTATGTCAACACTGCAGGGAAAACTGGCTGGCGGCACTTCATGAAGGGTCACAGTTAGAGATGTGGTCACAGTGAACACGGCATTCCTGCCATTGACATACGAGTCATCAAACAGTGGCGTTTCGTCTTCCAGTAACTGTTTGGTGACCAGCTAAGTAGGTGATAAGATTTTAGATGGAAAAGTATTAAAATTATGACTGAAAGACATGAACTCTAAAGACATAGCTATTGATGGCCAAATTCTAAAAGAAAGGAACCCTCCCCCCACCCAAGAGGGTTGGCTTTCTGATAAACAGCTCAAAGTCACTTTGAGTGGTTGACACGGTTCAGAACCACTGACTTGAAAAAAATGTGCAATGTTGGCAAAGTTGCATCGGGTGATAAAGAGCCAGAAATCAATTCCCTAAATAAGTAAAGAAATCATAGGAGAAAAATGTTCCCTCTGGGACAGATATTTGTTGTTTGATCACGGGTGAATTTGCCTTTGGATGTACCTACTTCCGTTATAAGATGGGACTCTGTTCTATAAGAAGTTTTTTTTTTTTTTAATTTTTTTATTTTGAGAGATGACATGCGGGAGCAGGAGGGGGCAGAAAGAGAGAGAGAGAGAGAGAGAGAGAGAGAGAATCCCAAGCAGGCTCCATGCCATCAGTGCAGAGCCCAATGGGGGGCTGTACCTCATGAGCCATGAGATCATGACTGAGCTGAAATCTAGAGTGATGTTTAACTGACTGAGCCCCCCCCCCCCAGATACCCCCTAAAGTGTTTGGTTTGGTTTTGGTTTTGGTTTTTTAGCTGACAACACTATGTTAGATAGGATGCAGACCACTGGGGATTCTAGTGTATTAGTGATGGGAACACAAAATAGTACAGCCACTTTGGAAAGCAGTTTGGTCCTTTCCTATAAGGCTTAAAAAACATACTTCTCTTGGGGCGCCTGGGTGGCTCAGTCGGTGAAGCGTCAGACTTCGGCTCAGGTCATGATCTCACGGTTCCTAAGTTCAAGCCCCACATCAGGCTCTGTGCTGACAGCTTGGAACCTGGAGGCTGCTTCTGATTCTGTGTCTCCCCCTCTCTCTGCCCCTCCCCTGCCTGTGCTTTCTGTCTCTCTCAAAAAGAAATAAAAACATGTAAACAAAAATTAAAAAAAAATAAAAGCTTCAAATTGAAGTGTATTTCATCATGCTGTATTTCATAATAGGCAGACTGATTTATAAAAATTTTTAACCAAAACCATTTGCATCCTAATGGTTCTGCTAGACTATGGTCTGTCTCAGGAAGAGCATAAATCTAATTAAGGCATCCTCAAGTGTCTTCAGAGAATTTATTTTTTATTATTTTTTAATGTTTTTTTAACATTTTAATTTATTATTGAGAGACAGAGAGAGGCAGAGCACGAGCAGGGGAGGGGCAGAGAGACAGGGAGACACAGAATCTGAAAGATGCTCCAGGCTCTGAGCTGTCAGCACAGAGCCCGACGCAGGGCTCGAACTCACAAACCGTGAGATCATGACCTGAGCCGAAGTTGGACGCTTAACCGACTGAGCCACCCAGGCATTCCTATTTTATTTTATTTTTAATGTTTATTTATTTATTTTGAGATAGAGAGCACAAGCCGGGGGAGGGGCACAGAGAGAAGGGAGAGAGAATTCCAAGCAGGCTGCACACTGTCAGCATGGAGCCTGACGCGGGGCTTGATCTTATGAACCATGAGATCATGACCTGAGCCAAAATCATGAGTCAGACTGAGTCCCCCGGGCACCCCCGTTTCTTCACCCCTAAAGGGAGGTTGGAACTAGGTCATCCGCGAGAATGCGTACTTAGAGGGCACTGTGGATTTCTGCCGCTCACTGTCTTGTTACTTCTCTTGGACAGGGATCATGGCCCAGGCGGCAGTGTTTGCCCCACCCGTGGAGAACGAGGAGACCGCAGAGAGCAGGATGGTGGTGACGTTCCTCGTGTCCGCTCTGGAGTCCATGGTGAGGCGGTCTGCGGTTCTATACAATGTCCCCTAGTTGGGCCACTGTCGAAATCCCAGAGCTGGGCCACACTCCGATGCTCATTCGCAGTTCTGTCCCCTGTCTGTGTCACTGTACCCTCTGCATAGAGGTCATGGGCTCGGCAGGTGATTTTAACGCCGCTTCTTACGTGGCAGAAGTAACTTGATCAGTGTGAACTTTCCAGGTCTGAAAACTTAATGAGGGCACCTCTGTTCCCTCGTCTGAGAATGTTTTTCACTCTCAATTCAAAAGTAAACCAATAGGCCATGTCTACACATCTGTTTGGGTCCCATGTGTAAAACGTACCTCATGGTTAGTAAAAACATGGTGAGAAACTTAGGTAACCTCGGAATATCCGATCACAAGATACTTGCCGATGGGAACGGGAAAGTCAGCACCGTAACCGGGAACCACCCCCTTAAACAGGCCGTCAGAGCGGGTGCCAGCGGTGCCTCCCGACAGGACGCCCCCGAGGGGCTCCACCGTTTCCGTGGCATCCTTGCCAAAAACGTATGGCCCGAATCTGATGGGAGAACCCCAGCCAAAGCCGGATTAAGGGACATCCTGCAGAACGACGGGGCTGGACTCCTAACAAGCGTCAGTGTCGGGAAAGACAAAGGCTAGAGAACCACTTTAGGTCGGAGGACAGCTGAGAAGCCAGGACGCTGTGCAGAAACCGTGACCCTGGGTTGGATCCTTGACCAGAAAAAATAGATTTATTCATTTTTCTTTTTCTGTAAAGAACATTATGGGTAGGGGCGCCTGGCTGGCTCAGTCACAGGAGTACGGGACGCTTGATACAGAGGTCGCGAGTTCGAGCCCCACGTTGGGTACAGAGATTACTTCAAAGTAAATAAACTTTAAAAAGATATTATGGGGTCAGTTGGCAAAACACCAAACACACACGTAGCTCCCTGTCATACACTTGTACGTGTGCACACACACGCGCACTCCTAGACCCGTCGTGTTTAAACTAGAAAACCAAATGTAGAGAGAAATTTTGACAGCAGCCCAAAGTAAACCAAACAATGGCCCCAAAGATGTCTGCGTCCTCGCCCCCAGTGCCTATGAATGTTCTTATTTGACAGAAGGAACCTTACAGACGTGGTTAAGTTAAGAATCTTGAGACACGGCCATTATCTTAGAGTATCTGAGGGTAGGTAAAACTGTTTTAAAAACAAAAAACTTGGAATAAATTTTAGAAGAAAGTGTCAGGATCTGTGTGAAGAGTGAACTAGAAATATTTTACCCAAGAACTGCCCACCTTCCTTCCCTTGACAAGGGTTCATGAGGTACCTCTCTTTTAGGCATTAGGGCCATGAGCTTTGAAAAGACAGAGAAGGCCCTCCTCAGACAATCTCCTGTCCTATCTGGGGAGACAGACCATAAACAAATTCCATGTGGACATGTTTATATCAGCAAGTATAATGAGAGGGTCAGGAAACAGATTTGGAGTGAGAACAGGTGGCTATGACAGTGGTCTAGGGGAGATTCTCTGGGCGTCTGCCTTTTACACAAAGATGCGGATGAAGTGAAGAAGTAGGCCAGGCCAGCATCCGGTGGCAGAGTGTTCACTGAGAACAGCTTGTGCAAAGGTCCTGAGGTGGGGACAGGTGTGGTATTTTCGAGGAGCATCAAGAAGTCCAGTAACGCTGCAGCAGGAGGAGGAAAGGAGAGGTGGCCAGAGGTGAGGTTAACAGGCACCAGGTGGCCAGATCGCGTAGAGCTCTGGGCTCTTCTCCTCAGTGCCCTGGGCGGCCGTTTGAAGGTGCTGAGTGAAGGCGTCGTTTGGGGGAGTGGTTCTAACAGGAGAATTTGGTGGCATGGACTAGGCTGGGAATGGCAGAAGTGGAGAGAAGTGATGGTTCCAGAAGGACCTGTGGAGTTGACAGGACTTAGCAGTGGGTCGGGTGTGAGCTGTGAGGTTTCCTTGGGGAAAAACAAAATCGGGTATTTTTTTTATTATGGTAAGATATATAGATAAAGGTCACAAAATTGACCGGTTTCACCACTTTTAAGTGCACGGTTCAGGGGCGTGAAACGCAGCCCCATTGATGTCCTACTGTCGTCCCCGTCCCTCTCCAGAGCTTTTCCGTCCTTCTCAACGGAAACTGTCCTTGCCAGACAGAATTAGTCCCCACCCCACCCCCAACCCAATGGAAATCCAAGAGAGTTGTGTTGTTGTCGTCGTTAAGATTTTATTTTTAAGGGACTCCTGGGTGTCTCAGTCGGGTAAGCCTCCGACTCTCGATTTCGGTCAGGTCATGATCTCACGGTTTGTGAGTTTGAACCCCACCTCAGACTCTGTGCTGACATTGTGCAGCCTGCTTGAGGTTCTCTCTCTCCGCCCCTGCTGTGCTCTCTAGTTCTCTCTCTCAAAATAAGTAAAATAAACTTTAAAAAAGTTTTTAAAAAGATTTTAAAGTAATCTCTACCACCAACCTGAGGCTCGAACTCACAACTCTGAGATCAAGAGTCACATGCTCCACCAACTGAGCCAGTCAGGTGCCCCTGTGTTTTTATAGAATACATTTTTATTTAGTAATACTTTGTTTTTATTTTTATTTTGAGAGAGAGGATACATGTGCACGCAGGGAAAAGGGGCAGAAGAGGAGAGAGAGAATCCCAAGTAGGCTCCACGCTTAGCACGGAGCCTGACACAGGGCTTGATCCCACAACCCTAGGATCAAGACCTGATCATGACCTGAACGGAACTCAAGTCAGACGCTCAACCAACTGAGCCACCCGGGCACCCCTGTTTGGGAATGCTTTATTGATTTATTTATTTTTTCAAATTACTAACTTTATTTTTTTTTAATGTTTATTTTATTTTTGAGAGACATAGAGACAGAGCACGAGCAGGGAACGGACAGAGAGAGAGGGAGATACAGAATGTGAAGCAGGCTCCAGGCTCTGAGCTGTCAGCACAGAGCCCGACGTGGGGCTCGAACTCACAGACCGTGAGATCATGACCTGAGCTGAAGTCAGACATTCCACCAACTGAGCCACCCAGGTGCCCCTGGGAATACTTTAAAGATTTACGGAAAAGTTGCAGAGATAGAGCCTCCCCCACGTGGCCCTCACCCGTTGCTTACCTAACTACGGCCAAATGGATAGGTCAGTAGTGATACGTCACCACTAGCCAGCTCCAGACTTCCTTTGATTGTCATCAGCATTGTTTTTTTGTTTTTTAAGATTTTATTATTTTTAAGCCATCTCTCCCCCCAGCTTGGGGCTTGAACTCAAAACCCCGAGATCAAGACTCGCATGCTCCACCAGCTGAGCCAGCCGGGCTCATCCACTTTTTGACTGATGTCCTTTCTCCGTCCAGGGTCTACCTGTGGTGCCACGTTGCTTCCGGTTGTCAGGTGTCTTCAGGTGCCTCCGATCTGTGGCAGCTTCCCAGTCTTGCCTTGTTTTTCATGACCTTGATAGTTCAGAAGAGTGCTGGTCAGGCCTTTTATCGAATCTGTCAGTCCGGGTTTCCCTGAGGTCTCACCTCCTATTTGGACTGGGATTGTGGAAAGAAGACCACAGAGGTGACATGCCCCCCCCCCCGCCCCATCACATTGTATCCGGGGCGCATGACATCACCGTGACCTGTCGCTGGTGGGGCTCACCTCGGTCTCTTGGTCAGGGCGGTGTGATGGTTAACTTTATGTGGCAACTCAACCGGGCCACGGGATGCCCATTATTTCTGGGGTGTCTGGAGGGTGTTTCGGGAAAAGTTTAGCACTTGACTTGCCAGGCAGAGCAAAGCAGGCGGCCCTCCCCACCGTGTGTGGACGTCACTGCCTGTGGAGAGCCTGAATACACACGAGAGGAAAGGTCAAGTCCCCTCACTGCCCGACTGCATGAGCGGGGACTTCCGTCTTCTGCCCTTGGCCTGCTGATTCTTGGGCCTTCGGACTCGGAGTCGAGTCTATCCCGTCAGCTCTGTGGCTCTCAGAACGTGGAGCTGCCCCACCAGCTGTCTTGTGTCTGTAGTGTGTGGATGGCCCGTCATGGGACTTCTCAACCTCCATGATCACATGAGCCAATTCCTTAGAAGGAACTGCATATTAGAAAGAGAGAGAGAGAGAAAGAGAGATCAATCATCTCCTGTTAGCTCTGTCTCTCTGGAGAATTCCAACACGAGTGGTGTCCCCCATGTTTCTTCATTATCCAGTTACTGTATTTCCCCCTCCATGTCTGGCTCTTGGGAAGCAGGTCACGAAGTCCAGCCCACAAGTGATGGTCCTCAGTGTTTGTAGTGGAAGGGGACATGGCCTCTCTCAGTGCTGGTGGGAGTATGAGCCCTGCCGAAATGTGCTGGTAATATGCTTGAAGAACCTTGCACCCTTTGGGGCGCCAGGAGCTCAGTCGGTTGAGCGTCCAGCTTCGGCTCAGGTCATGATCTCACGGTTTGTGAGTTTAAGCCCCACATCAGGCTCCCTGCTGTCAGTGCAGAGCCCACTTCGGATCCTCTGTCCCCCTCCCCCTCTCTGCCCCTCCCCTGCTTGCACTCTCTCTCTCTCAAAAATGAATAAACACTTTTTTAAAAATTAAAAAAGAATTTACACCCTTTGACTCAGGCGTTCCACTTATATGATTCCATCCCGCAGAAATAATCAAACACGCACAGAAATGTTGACATTCTTTTTTATTTTATTTTTTAATGTTTATTTTTGAGAGAGACACATGCACACACAGTGCGAGCAGGGTAGGGGCAAAGAGACAGGGAGACACAGAATCCAAAACAGGATCCAGGCTCTGAGCTGTCAGCTCTGAACTCAGCGTACTGTGAGATCATGACCTGAGCCGAAGTCGGATGCTTAACCGACTGAGCCACCCAGGCGCCCTAACATTCTAAGAAGTATTTACTTATTTAAGTAATCCCTACACCCAATGGGGGATCATACTCACCACCCTGAGATCAAGGGTCACATGCTCCACCCACTGAGCCAGCCAGGTGCCCCAATGTGTGTACATTCTTGACATTTATTGCAGTGTTGTTTGTAACAGGAAGAATGCTGCGGGTAAACTACAGCATATACACAGGAGAGAATAGTATGTGTTCATCCAAAAATCACATTGCTCAAGGGGCGCCTGGGTGGCTCAGTCAGTGAAGCATCCAACTTCTGCTCAAGTCATGATCTTGCAGTTTGTGGGTTCAAGCCCCATGTCCAGCTCTGTGCTGACAGCTCAGAGCCTAGAACCTGCTTCGGATTCTGTGTCTCCCCCTCTCTTTCTGCCCCTCCGCTGCTTACACTCTGTCTCAAAAGTAAATAAACATTTAAAAAAATCACATTGCTCAGAATTATAAGTGCTCAAAAGTAGTGATGAACACCTAATGCAGAGTGCCAGCCTACAGAGTCCTGCAGTTCCAGTTTTGTTGGTAAAAATTATGTCTGTGCATGTGTGTATTTCAAAATGTGACTAGGGGTAATTCTGGGTAATGGGGTTACAGGTAATTTCCATTTTTTCTTTGTACTTTTCCATATCGGCAAAAATGTTTATAATACGCATATTTAACAATGAGGAAAAAATGTTTTTAAAAATATCTTTTCTACCAATGATGTCTTAAGTAAGGCTAAAAATGGGCGACTTTGGGGCATCTGGGTGGCTCACTTCATTTAGCTCCTGACCCTTGATTTTGGCTCAGGTCAGATCCCAAGGTCATGGGATCGGGCCTGGCATCAGGCTCTACATTGAGTGTGGAGCCCACTTGGGATTGTCTCTCTCTTTCCCTCTCTCTCTCTCTCTGCCCCTCCCGTATACACACACACACAGTCTCTCTCTCTCTCTCTCTCTCAAAAATAAACATTTTTAAAAAATGAGCACCTCCACCCAAAACCAGGTTCTATACTTCAGATAGATTAAATGCTGAATGTTGGGTTCATTTGACACAAATTAGAGAGATTTGCCAATGGCACTGATTTGCCGATGGTGCGTCGGCGTCCTGTCCGCTCCTGCACCCCTCCCTGTGGCTGTGGGAGAGCCCCAGCGGTATGTGCACATACGTGTTTGTACAGATTGCTCGGTAAGGTATCTTGACCACATCAGTTAGGGTTGCTGTCTCCTGCTCTCACTTTCTCGCCGCCACAGCCCTCGTATCCGTTTCCCATTGCTGCCGTCATACAGTCCCACAGACGTGGTGCCTTTGAACAACGTACGCTTACTGTGAGACAGTTCTGGAGGCCAGGAGGCAGGAAATGGGGTTTTATGGGGCTCAAATCAAAGGGTCACCTGGGCTCCCTTCTTTCTGGAAGCTTCCGGGGAGACTATGTGGCTTGCCTTCTCCAGCTTCTGGAGGCCGCCCACGTTTCTCGACTCACGGTCCCTTCCAGCGAGGGCACCACTCTGCCCTCTGTTTCCCTTGTCACCTCTTCTTCTTCCGCCTCCCTTATCAAGACCGTGGCGACTGCATTGGGTCCACCTGGATGGTCTAAGATAACCCCCGGCTCTCAGGATCCTAAAAATAATCACATCCGCAAAGCCCCTGTTGCCACACAAGGGAATATATTCACAGGTTCTGGGGATTAGGACATGGGCCTCCTTGGGATTAGGACATTATTGTGCCTCCCAGGATCCCCTGTGGCAGAGGATACTGGAGCGGACTCAGGCACCTTTGGGGTCTCAAAAGCAGAAGCTCAGTTGGGGATGCGTTTAGTTTTAGTTTAGTGCTGTTATGTGGCTTGCTGTTATTTCTGTGTCGAGGTGAGCTGTGTCGAGGTGAGCTGTTGCGAGGCACCTCAGCATGGGAACGGTTTCCAGGAATATTCTTACGGTCCACTGGGTCAATACACCCAATAATGGGACATCGAGGGGTATGTTACGACCTGAGGTCACACTGCGGTGTGAACACGAGCTAAACTCCTGAAGGACGTGGGGAGCAGGAAAACAGGTCTTAAGTGTACAGAGTGAGGCGCCTGGGTGGCTCGGATGGTTGGGCGTCTGACTCTTGATTTTGGCTCAGGTCGTGATCCCAGGGTCATGGGATCGAGCCCTGCATCGGATTGTGTGCTGAGCGTGGAGCCTGCTTAAGATTCTCTCTTGCCCTCTGGTCCTCTCCCCTGCTTATGTTCTCTCTCTCTCTCTCTCTCCCTCCCTCTCTCTCTCCCCCTCCCTCTCTCTCTCTCTCTCTCTCTCTCTCTCTCTGAAATCGATGAATGAGTGAATGAAGCCAGAAGCTAGCCCTGGAAAATTCTCCAGACATTAAATGAGTAAATTGTAAATAGGGGACTTGGTTCTCATTGATGCCTTTGCAGAACGGAAGTTCTCTATGGTCAAGAACATACGCGCCAAAGTAGCATACACAGTCATAAGTACACCACACGTTCTTTTAAGTCTGTGGAAGGAATTACACAAGGTAGAACTTACCAGAATTCTTGTCTGTAGGGCATAGCCCGTAGCACTATGATGAATAGCAAGTGAGTCCCACATATGAATTTTTATGTTTTATGCAGTCCTACCATCAATAATAAATACGTAATCAGCCATGTTGGAGGAAATATTAAGTTATCTCTCTTCTCTCTATAGAAAATATTATAAAATTATTGTCACGGGAAGAGGCAATCGAAGAGTCTGTAGCCAAAAAAATAGGGGAAAAGGGCACATTGGAAAAGCATGTCAACTGGTAAAAATACTGCACCCAGTTCCGACAAGCAGCAAGCAATTCTCTGACTCCAGCTGAATGTCCTGCAGTTTAACTCAGTTCTGACTCTTCTCTATGCAGAGAGAGCGCCAGATCCCACAGGTTAAGGGCTCGACCCTCCCAGGCCGCCCATCCCTTCAGACGCTAAAATCAAGCCCAGGTTGTCAGCTGGGCTTCCGACCTATGGCTATAGACTGGAAGTTTCACAGCGCCCCCCCACCCCCATTGGGTTTGACCAGCTGGACCAGCTCCCACAACTCAGAAGCATTTTACTTACTGGATTACTGGCTTATTGCAGAAGGATGTAAGTCAGGAAGAGCCAGAAATAAGAGACGCAGAAGGCAAGGGAGGGGGAAGGGTGCGAAGCTTCCACAGCCTCTCCCAGCTAGCCTTTCTCTCTAAATCACCAGGTGTTCGCCAACCCACGGGCTCCCGATCCTTTTGGGATTTTGGAGGCTTCATAATATAGGCACAATTGATGAGAACACCGGCCACTATGGGTTGAAATTAACCCGTATCCCTCCGCTCCCTCCTAGAGGTCAGGACGCGGGCCGAAAGTGCCTCTCCTCCAATCACACAGTCGGTTCCCCTGGCAACCAGCCCCTTCAGGTGCCCACCTAGAGTTACCTCATCAACCTTGATAAAAGGTACTTCTATTGCCCTCTTAGTAAATTCCAAGACATTCAGGAGCTCTGTGCTGAGAACAGTGGATGAAGACCAAATATATATATTTCTTAGGCGGTTAATAAAAATATGTTCTTCTCTGAGCTTTATGACATTTATAGTATTTGCTTAGTGGGTGCGTTTAATATTTTTTCCCCTGGGGAATTTTTCTCATTAAAAAAATTTTTTTAACGTTTATTTATTTTTTTGAGAGACAGAGAAAGAGCACAAGTGGGGAAGGGCAGAGAAAGCGGGAGACAGAATCTGAAGCAGGCATGCCCGGACACAGGGCTCGAACCCACGAACCATGATTTTATGACCTGAGCCAAAGTCAGACACTTAACCAACTGAGCCACCCAGGTGCCCCTGTATTTTTTTAAATTGAGTAATCTCTATGTGGGGCTCAAACTTACAACCCTGAGATCAAGAGTCTCATGCTTGGGGCACCTGGGTGGCTGAGTCCGTTGGGAGTCCAACTTGATTTCAGCTCAGGTCGTGATCCCAGGTTTATGGGATGGAGCCGTGTGTTGGGCTCTGTGCTGGCAGTGCAGAGCCTGCTTGGGATTCTCTCTCTTCCTCTCTCTCTGCTCCTCCTCTCCTTGCACTCCATCTCTCTCAAAATACATAAGCATTAAAAAAAAAAAAGTTGATGGCTTTAAAAAGGAAAGTTAGCCAACCAAGGCAGCCAGGCGCTCCTGTATTCTTTCCTTAAAGCAGACCTCGTAGGCTCCACAGAATCTGGTATATAACACTTCATTCTTTGTTTCTGTTTCAGTGTAAAGAGCTGGCCAAGTCCAAGGCAGAAGTAGCCTGCATCGCAATGTATGAGACAGACGTGTTTGTTGTCGGAACCGAGAAAGGGCGTGCTTTTGTCAACGCCAGGACAGATTTGCAGGAGGATTTTGCAAAATACTGTAGGTGTTAATGCTTTTATCCTTAGTATTCATAACCCTTAAAGTATTTGCAGGGAAGACTTATATGATGTTTTCTTTTAAAATAGCCTCAGCAGGGGTGCCTGGGTGGCTGCTGAGTAGTTCAGCATCCGACTTCGGCTCAGGTCATGATCTTGCGACTTGTGGGTTCGAGCCTTGTGTCGGGCTCTTTGCTGACAGCTCAGAGCCTGGAGCCTCCTTCGGATTCTGTGTCTCCCTCTTTCTCCACCCCTCCCCCATTTTTTCTCTCTCTCTCTCAAAAATAAATATTAAAAAAACTTTTTTTTAGAATAGCCTATGCTTATCCCAAAAATGGTTCTGATACATCTCTTTTGACCTGGCATATGGGCAGATATCTGTTTAACACGGATGGGTCCAAGAAACATGGTCAATGTATTTTGTACCTTGTCCTCAGAGCACCTGGTTTTGTAAAATAAATTTGAGGAACATAAAGTAAATTCTATGATTCCTAAAATAAACCCACATTAAAATAAATTCTTATGTTACTTGTTCCCAGAGGAAAGGGAATAAAACTCCGGGCTTGTCAGGTAGTCCATTGAGTTAATAACCATTTTCCCTTTTTTCACTAGGGCATCTTCAGAGCCTTTTTTTTTTTTTTTTTTTTAGGTTTATTTTTGAGAGAGAGTGTGATCAGGGGAGGGGCAGAGAGAGAGGGAGACACAGACTGTGAAGCAAGCTTCGGGCTCTGAACTGTCACCACAGAGCCCAATGTGGGGCTCGAACTCACGCACTGTGAGATCATGACCTGAGTTGCAGTCAGATGCTTGACCAACTGAGCCACTCAGGTGCCCCTTCAGAGCTTGTAATGTGTTACAAGTGTCCAGGTGCACTAGTGAGTGTATGTGGCCATATGAGACAGAAACTAGTCTAGGATATTAAAACTACTACACCTTGTATAGCAATGGTCTCTGCCATGGTAGGTCATCCACCTCGCACCTTAGTATTTTCTGGAACCAAGAAAGGAAAAAAAAAAAAACCATCAAGGTTTATCCGAGGATGTAATGTCAACAGACTATGGAGAGAGAGAGCGAATGGAGATAGCCGTAGATGTTTCCAAGGGTTGTCAGAGGGAATGCGAACATAAATAAATATTTACATATGTCAAAATCATCTGTATGTGTGTGAGGGGAGAGGGATCAGTTGTTTCAGATCACTATCCAAGACCAAAATTACAGTCTCACAAACAGGAAGCCATCTTTATATAATACAGTAAGTGGATAATGGATGAACAGAAAGGATGTTCTCAATTCATTAATGTCAGCTGCCAGTAGGATTTGTAATCGTTGAGATTTAATTACAGACTTTTTCAAGTTTCACAGTTACCTGCTAATTTATCAGATATAGGGCTATTCATACTTTCTATTTCTTCAGTACCCGTTTCAGTAAAATTTATTTTCAACTTTATTTTTTTTAATGTCTATTTATTTTTGAG
Source organism: Paradoxurus hermaphroditus (assembly GCA_004024585.1). Classification (NCBI taxonomy): domain Eukaryota; kingdom Metazoa; phylum Chordata; class Mammalia; order Carnivora; family Viverridae; genus Paradoxurus; species Paradoxurus hermaphroditus. The sequence continues at coordinate 27,305 of PITB01017124.1, forward strand.
AGGGAGAGCCACAGAGCACAAGTGGGGAAGGGGCAGAGAAAGAGGGAGACACAGAATCCGAAGCAGACTCCAGGCTCTGAGCTGTCAGCACAGAGCCCAAAGCAGGGCTCAAACCCATGAACTGTGAGATCATGACCTGAGCCAAAGTCAGACGCTTAACCCACTGAGCCACCCAGGTGCCCCTCAACTTTATTTTTAACATGTTCATTTCATGTACGTTGTTGAATTTATTGGGGAAAAAAATGGTTTATAGTATTTGCTTTGTAATTTTAAATTATAGTATTGATGTCTCTACTTCTGTTCCATGGCGAAGGTCCTCCCACAGTCACTTTCAGACCGTATAGCAAATGACATTTTTGTTATCATTTCCTTTGAGCTACTACGATTCCCTCTGTGTTGAATTATTTATAGTTCTTTATCAATAGACTCAACTCAGAGGTGATCACCATGTTACATTATCCTGTTCATCATAAATACCCTGTTCTTGGGTGGACACCGGGGGGCTCAGTCAGTTGACTGTCCCAGCTTCGTCTCAGGTCATGATCTCATGGGCCGTGAGTTCGAGCTCCGCGTCAGGCTCTGTGCTGACAGCTCGGAGCCTGGAGCCTGCTTCAGACTCTGTGTCTCCCTCTCTTTCTGCCCCTCCCCTGCTCAAGCTCCGTCTCCGTCTTTAATTTTTTTTAATGTTTATAAAATGATTTTTTATTTAATGTTTTAATTTTATTTTTTAATGTTTATTAAAAAATGTTGTTTTAGGGGCACCTGGCTGGCTTAGTCAGTAGGACATGTGAGTCTTGATCTTGGGGGTTGTGTTCGAATCCCACGTTGGGGGTAGTTTACTTATAAAAAAATATCTTGTTTTATGTTTATCCATTTTCCCCTGTTTCTGTCTAATACCAGAAGCATAGACATTGAGAGAATGTTCAGAACAAGTGCTTGGAGACTGTGTGCCTTTTGCTCACTTACAGGCACTGCCGAAGGGGCACATGAGGCCAGATCCCCATGCCCTGCGAACGGGATGCAGATGGATTCCGGAGAAACGGAAATACTCAGAAAAGCTGTTGAGGACTATTTCTGCTTTTGTTACGGTAAAGTTCACATCTAGCGTTAGTTATCGGCATAGTTCACTAAGGAGTAGGAGTGTCACAGGTCACCTTATTGGTGTGACTATTTAGATGCTTCTAACTTTTTTAAAAAATTTTTTTATGTTTATTTATTTTTGAGAGAGAGACAGAGCATGAGCAGGGGAGGGACAGAGAGGGAGGGAGGCACAGAATGTGAAGCAGGCTCCGGGTTCTGAGCTGTCAGCACAGAGTCCAACGCGGAGCTCGAACTCACCAACTGCAAGATCATGACCTGAGCCAACGTTGGACACTCAACGAACTGAGCCACCCAGGCGCCCCTAGATGCCTCTCGCATTTAAAATTCTACATTCTCCTTAAGCCACGAGCCAGTTCCTCAGGACCAGAGGAAGTCTTACAGAAGACCGCTGGATCTCTGCTGGTCGATGGAAACCTCTGATTGATCAGACTTCATTCTTCATTCTTTGCCCCCATTTTAGGGAGCCCTCACTGCCAGGCCAACGCAATTGTACTTGACCCTGGAACAGTGCAGGTCTTGGGGCACCCACCTACACTGCAGTCAAAAATCCATATCTAATTTTCGACTCCCCAAAACTTAGCTACTAAGAGCCTACTGTTGACCGGAAGGCTTATTGGTAACAAAAATAGTCGATGAATAAGTATTTTGTATGTTCTGTGTATTACGCAGTATATTTCCACAGTACAGTAAACTAGAGGAAGGAAAGTGTTATTAAGAAAATTGTGAGGAATAGGGGTGTCTGGCCGGCTCAGTCATGGAACGTGTGACTCCTGATCGGGGCGTGGTAAGTTCAAGCCCCACAATGGGTGTAGAGATTACTTTAAAAAAATAAATTCTTAAAAAAAAAAAGACTCTGGAAAACCGTGTGGAGGTTCCTCAAAAAAATGCAAATAGAGCTACCCTATGACCCAGCAATAGCACTGCTAGGAACCTACCCAAGAGACACAGGAATGCTGATGCATAGGGGCACGTGTACCCCAATGTTCATAGCAGCACTTTCGACAACAGCCAAATCATGGAAAGAGACAAAGTGCCCATCAACTGACAAATGGATAAAGAAGATGTGGTACATATATACAAGGGACTACTACGTGGCGATGAGAAAAAATGAAATCTGGCCATGCGTAGCAACATGGATGGAACTGGAGGGTATTATGTTAAGTGAAATAAGTCAGTCAGAAAAAGACAGATACCATTTGTTTCCACGCATAGGCAGATATTGTGAGACTAAGCAAAAACCAGGGGGAGGGGAAGAGGGGAAAGGAAAAAAAAGACACAGAGAGGGAGGGAGATAAAACATAAGAGATTCTTAAAGACTCAGAACAAACTGAGGGTGAGGAGGGAGAGGGAGGGGGAAGTGGGGGTGACGGGCATTAAAGAGGGCACGTGTTGGGATGAACACTGGGTGTTATATGTAAACCAATTTGAAAATAAACTATTAAAAAAAAAAAAAGAAAGAAACAGTAGTGCGCCTGAGTGGCTCAGTCGGTTGAGCAACCAACTTTGCTTTAGGTCATGATCTCATAACTTGTGGGTTCGAGCCCCGCGTCGGGCTCTGTGCTGACAGCTCAGAGCCTGGAGTCTGCTCTGGATTCTGTGTCTCCCTCTCTCTCTGCCCCTCCCCTGCTCGTTCCCTCTCTCCTCTCTCTCTCTCTCTCAAAAATAAATAAGTATTAAAAAAAAGAGAGAAAGAAACAAACAAAATACATTTACAGTATTAAGATGTATTTATTGAAAACAGTCTGTGTATAAGTGGACCTGCCCAGTTCAAACCTGTGTCGTTCAAGGGCGAACTGTGTTAAAGATATTCATTGCTGGTTCAGATGCCAACCTCAGCCCCACTGGTCTCTCCACCTACTCATGTATTTTTTTTAATGTTTATTTATTTTTGAGAGAGAGAGAGAGAGCACAAACGGAGGGACAGACAGAGAGAGAGATGGAATCCTAAGCAGGCTTCAGGCTCAGAGCCCGACGTGGGGCTTGACCTCACAAACCATGAGATCATGACCTGAGCTAAAGTTGGACGCTCAACCGACTGAGCCACCTAGGTGCCCCTCCACCTCCTCATGTCTTTTACAGGCATTAAGATGGGGATTTTGGGGGGAACCTGGGTGGCTTAGTCAGTTGAGCGTCTGACTTCGGCTCAGGTCATGATCTCCTGGTTTGTAAGTTCGAGTCCCATGTCGGGCTCTGAGCCTGCTTCGGATTCTGTGTCTCCCTTTCTCTGTCTCACTCCTGCTTTCACTCCGTCTCCTCTCAAAAATAAATAAACATTTTTAAAAAAGGGATTTTTTTAGGGGCGCCTGGGTGGCTCAGTCGGTTAAGCGTCCGACTTCGGCTCAGGTCATGATCTCACCGTTTGTGAGTTCGAGCCCCGCATCGGGCTCTGTGCTGACAGCTCGGAGCCTGGAGCCTGCTTCGGATTCTGTGTCTCCCTCTCTCTCTCTGCCCCTCCCCTGCTCACACACTCTCCCTCTCTTAAAAGTAAACATTAAAAAAATTAAAAAAAAAAAAAAAAAAGGGGATTTTTTTAAAGTTTATTTATTTATTTAATGTAATCTCTACACCTGATTTGGGGCTCAAACTCATGACCCCAAAATCAGGAGTCACATGCTCCATTGAGTGAGCCAGCCAGACACCCAAGATAAGGATTTTTTTAATACCTATGCACCATTTTATCTCCTTTTATTTTATTTTTTTTTTAATTTTAACATTTATATATTTTTGAGAGACCGAGAGAGACAGAGCACAGTTTGGGGAGGGGCAGAGTGAGAAGGGGACACAGAATCCGAAGCAGGCTCCAGGCTCTGAGCTGTCAGCAGAGAGCCTGCTGCACGGCTCAAATCCATGAACCGTGAGATCATGACCTGAGCTGAAGTCAGATACTTAACCCACTGAGCCACATAGGTGCCACCTGTTATTTTTTAATTTCAGAGAGAGAGAGAGAACATGTGCACACACGGGGGCAAAGGACAGAGGGGGAAGGAGAAAGAGAGACAGAGAAATTGAGAGAGAGAATACCAAGCAGGCTCTACACTCAGCATAGAGCCTGAGGATCAGGGCCTGAGCTAAAATCAAGAGTCGGGGGCGCCTGGGTGGCTCAGTCGGTTGAGCGTCCGACTTCAGCTCAGGTCATGATCTCACAGTCTGTGAGTTCGAGCCCCACCTCAGGCTCTGTGCTGACAGCTCAGAGCCTGGAGCCTGCTTCGGATTCTGTGTCTCCCTCTCTCTCTGCCCTTCCCCTGCTCACGCTCTGTCTCTATGTCTCAAAAATAACTAAACGTTAAAAAAAAAAAATTTAAATCAAGAGTCGGATGCTTAACCAACTGAGCCACCCACATGTTGCCACCTGTGTTTCTTTCTTTTTCATTTGTTTTAAAGTTTATTTATTTTGAGACAGAGAGGTAGAGGGGAGGGGCAGAGAGAAAGGGAGAGAGAGAATCCCAAGCAGGCTCTGCACTGTCAATCCAGAGCCCAACTTGGGGCTCAATCTCACAAACTTCGAAATAATGACCTGAGCCAAAAACAGAGTCAGATGCTCAACCAAGTGAGCCACCCAGGTGCCTGGCCACCTGTGTTTCTTTATTGCCCTGAATGAAACCGACGGGTAGGGTTCATGTTAATACCATCTAAAGACCCTCGCCTCTTCTTCCTAGGTAAAGCCTTGGGAACGACAGCGATGGTGCCTGTTCCCTACGAGAAGATTCTGAGAGACCCGGCGGCTGTGGTTGTGCAGGGGCTTCCGGAAGGAGTGGCCTTTCAACACCCCGAGAACTATGGTCTCACCACCCTGAAATGGATTTTGGAGAACAAGGCGGGGATTTCATTCATCATAAACAGGTGGCAGGCTCTGTCCCCCTCAGAAAGGCTAGCTCATTTGAGGATAAGCTGACAGCCTAATTTCAATTCGTTTGTTAATTATGTCCTGTTACACTTAGAAGTTGGTTATCCAAATGTTTAATCTGTCTTTCCTGTGTGTTCCTGTCGGGTAATAGTATCGGTTTTCTTGCAGACCTTTCCTAGGTCCAGCGAATCAGCTCGGTAAGTGACAGCTTCTCATACTCGGTGACTGCCCTTGACTACTAAGCTAGTCCTGCTTTTCTTTATAAAAAAAAAAAAAAATTTTTTTTAATGTTTTATTTATTTTTGAGAGACCGAGAGAGAGTGCAAGCAGGGGAGGGGCAGAGAGAGAGGGAAACACAGAATCCAAAGCAGGCTCCAGGCTCTGAGCTATCAGCACAGAGCCTGACGTGGGGCTCGAACCCACGAACTGTGAGATCACGACCTGAGCTGAAGTGGAATGCTTAACCTACTGAGCCACCCAGGCAACCCTCCAGCCTGGCTTTTCTTACTTGAAATGCAAGTTTGGCACATTCTACAGCTTGTGTGTCTCTTGCTTTCTCACTGTGAAGGCAGCAGACACCCCAGAGCAGGGGCCCGTGCCTCTTGCTGGGTGCTCAGCTCAGGACAGGACACACCCCGACAAGAGCTGGGACAGGATTCAGCTCCCAGATCTCAAGCCAGCAAGGTCCCGTGGCCCCACCACAGAGGGCAGTAAGGCCTGTCTTGTCCTCGAGTATGGGGACATGAGGATGCTAGGTCACTCGGTGGCCTTTGACCCCCAGCCACAGGCCAGGCATCGTTGGGTTCAGGAGTGGATGGAGGAGGTATGGCCATTTCTCATACTTCTGAGACTCACCTCACGGTCTAGACACAACAGAGAACCAGGGGTGACACGGGGTCTCCCCAGGACGGCTGCCAGAAATCCCCGCGAGTCCTGGGGGGCGGCGTTTGAGTTGTACGATCAGAGGGGCTCTGTGGATCCATCATGTGGCTTCAAGCTAAGCACGGTCTCACCGTGTAGGTTCTGCTGGGAAGTCCGTCCACATGATGGGCAGAAAGCAACATCAGTGGGTGTTTGAGGCCAAGTTTGAGAACCCAGGGCCCTTCGTAATCTCCTTAACTTACTATGATGAAGGAAGCAAAAAATACTAATTTTTCCGGAAGTGTTTGGAGATCCACCCCTGCCCACTTCTTATTTTCCCAGATTATTATTCTGGAACATAGTTGGAAACCCTGGGCCGTAGCTCTCTTGAGAGACGAGGTCTCTGTAAGAGGGTGCGGTACTGAGAGTACATAGGGACAGAGACAGAATGCCCAGGGAGGGGTGTGGCAGGGTTCACGAGACACACCCAGGAGCACATAGGGCAGAGTCCATTTCCAGAGCAATGGAAGGTTCCCAGAATTCCCTAGCTCATGTTAAAGGGGGGGACCCGAGGGGCAGGTGACTGGGTGACTGTTGCCCCAGATGGCTTGTAACAGCAGTACACGCTAATTCAGTGCTTCTGCCGTACGTGGCATGGTTCCAAGCACTTGGCACGTTTTAATTGGTCCTCGCCCAACCCGCATTTTCAGATGAGGAAACTGAGGACCCAGGAAGGGTTAGTGACTTGCCGGAGGTCACTGCAGCCCCCGTGTACTCCTCTGTCTCCACTCTGGCCACACACATGGCTCCAGGACACGGGCGCCGCTTCGAATTGGTCTCTCCCCAGTACTGTCCTGTAAGGGCCTGGAGCTGGCGTTCTGGTCTCTCTGTATTTACTTTCACGTTATGTGCCTTCAAATGTTGCCCTTTTCAAGGTGTGGAAAGGGACTAGTGTGTGTCTTTTTGCTCCTGCACAGGTGGGTCTGTGGTGGTCACAGATGCTAAGAGTTCAGTGACGTCACCAAGTGAAAGGTAAGGGAAATAAAGAATAAAATCCGGGGCGCCTGGGTGGCTCAGTTGGTTGGGCGGTCGACTTCAGCCCGGGTCATGATCTCACGGTCTGTGAGTTCGAGCCCCACGTCGGGCTCTGTGCTGATGGCTCATCAGAGCCTGGAGCCTGCTTCAGTTTCTGTATCTCCTTCTCTCTCTGCCCTTCCCCTGCTCACGCTCTGTCTCTATGTCTTTCAAAAATAAATAAAAACATTAAAAAAAAAAAAAAAAAAGAATAAAATCCACATCTGACTCCAGAGTGTTAGTTTTTAAACCATGGAAAGTTTCCCTTGTTTTGTTATATATTCTTTATTCGAAAGGATGTTTGGGATTTTAAGACTGCCTTCAATGGACACCTTTAATTGTATAACAAATTATTAAGAAAGTGATTTAAATTAACGAGTTAGTTTTGCGTTGAGCTCGATGGTGGGCAGTGGAGGTAGGAAGGCGTGGAGATCTGGAGATTGGGGGGTTTGAGTACAGTGCGTTCAGATCCCTGTGGTCACTTCTCACCCCGGCTGGGTTGTCTTGACAAGGGGTTCCCTTTTCCTTTCAGCTGTGGCCCCATCAGTGTGAAAACTGAACCCATGGAAGATTCAGGTATGTACACTGATGCTTGTGGAATCAAGTACTTGGTAGGTTATCATTTGACCCCTTTATTTTGTTTTACTTCTAAAACATGGACTTTCAATAAAATCTACAAAAAGCCGACAGCAAACATAACACTTGGTTGGGAGAAGCTAGAACCTTTCCCATTTAGATCAAGAACGAGGAAGGTGTCTCCTCTTGCTCTTCCTTCCAGCATTGTACTGAAAATCCATGCTATTGCAATAAGACAAGAAAATAAAATAAAAGGCACACAGATTGGGAATGGTGAAATAGAACTGCCTTTGTTCACAGATAACATGGTTGTCTATGTAGAAAGTCCTGGGGCACCTGGGTGGCTCTGTCCGTTGAGTGGCTGCCTCTTGATTTTGGCTCAGGTCATGATCTCATGGTTGTGGGATCGAGCCCTGCATTGGGTTCCACGCTGAACCTGGAGCCTGCTTGAGATTCTCTCTCTGTCTCTCCCCCTGACTGCTCTCTCTACTTTTTCTCTCTCTCAAATAAAAATAAATTTTAAGAAAATCACAAAGAATTGACCAATGAAAGGAATGGTGGTGAATGGGGCACTAAATCACCTCAGCCTCAGTAGAGGCCTTATCCCTGCCCTCCCCCACTCCTTAAAGAAAGAAAAAATGGCATTAACTAGAGGGAAAATGCTAAAAGGTCAAAAAATGTTTTAGATGCAGATGCTTGAGGGTTGGGAAAATCTTTGAAAGCATTAAAGGTGCAAAGGTTAGAAAACTTAAAATAACCAAGTCCATAAAACCAAAAACTCAAAATTCAAGTCAATAAAAATGAACACAAACTGGGGTGCCTGGCTGGCTTGGTCGGAGGAGTGTGTGACTCTCGATCTCAGGGTTGTGAGTTGGAGCCCCATGTTGGGCGTAGAGCTTTAAAAAAGAAGAAGAGTGGTACCTGCGTGACTCAGTCGGTTAGGCGTCCGACTCTCGATTTCCAGAGATCAGGACCTGTGCGCTCTTCCGACTGAGCCAGCCAGGCGCGACGGGGCCTCTTTGCTGATGCTTCCTTTTGGAGATGTGGTTCAGTTTAAACAAAAATGTGCTCCCTGGGAATATGACTCTCTACCTTGGATTTCAGGATGCCATTCAAATCGCTTCCAGCTGCCCGCCGGCTCCCGGGAGCCTCATTTCTTGTGATAGTTCCACACCATCTGCTACACAGAACAAATGTTGAAATGGTTTTGAATTTCAGATTTCTCTCTTTCTCTCTCTTTTTCCCCTCCCTCCCCAAAACAAAGCGGCTTCAAACAGTGATTAGTCTTTGTGACAATTCCACGCGCTGTCTGGGCAGCTGTCTGTGCCCGACTGACCTCGCTCCTGGGGCTGAGGCCTCTGGGAGAGCCGGGGCGCTGTCCGCTGGGTCTCATCTTCCAGGAGGCTGGCCCAGGCGTGTTCCCATGGCCACTCAGATCCGAAGCAGCAGCTCGGACGCACCAGCCCTTTTCAGGCCTCGGCTTGTACCCTGTTGGCCAACATCCCATTGGCCAAAGCGAGCCACGCGATGAGGCCTGGCTTTACCGAGTAGAGGAGTAGCCTCCACTTCTAGAAAAGAGCAGGGGAGACATTGCACACAGGCGTGCACGCTGGGGTGGGAGAAACCTGTGGCTAATTTTGGAGGCTGCCACACCTTTCCCAGACGACGGCTTTTGGTTTTACCAACGTGGTTCCCCCAGGTTTTGAAATTTTGAAATCCATGTCATTGTCGTAAGTAAGATTATACGTGCCACCGAGTGATGTATGGAAGGGCCGAATCACCATTTTGTACACCTGAAACTCCTATTACACTGTGTGTTAATTAACTGGAATTTAAATTAAAACTTAAAAAAAAGGGGCGCCTGCGTGGCCCAGTCGGTTAAGCATCCGACTTCGGCTCATGATCTTGCGGTCCATGAGTTCGAGCCCCAAGCTGGGCTCTGGGCTGAGAGCTCAGAGCCTGCGGCCTGCTTTGAATTCCGTGTCTCCCTCTCTGCCTCTCCCCTGCTGAGGCTTTGTCTTTCTCAGTCCCTCAAAAGTGAATAAATGTTTAAGAAATGTTTTTTAAAAAAGGTGACATGCAAACGCAGGTCCCACTGGAGAAGAATATTTTCCATATTTTACATAAACACACGTACGTACGTAGCTGTCCAGAAAGGGAGAATTTTCTCAAACTGGGAAGTAGACCTTCCTCTTCCCTACTTTCCCTCCCTCCTTCTGTTCCTTTCTTCATCCTTCTCTCCCTCCTTCCTTCTTTCCTTTTATCTTGATTTTATAGTGTTTTGTTTCTGTATCTTATATTCGTACACGCGTAAGCTGATTGTTCACAGTGTGTGAGCTCCATGTCGTTTTGCCAACAGTCACGTTGCCCTGTTAATCAAGGGAGAGCCTGGAAGTTGTACCAGCCGGTCCTAGTTCTCTGTGGCCTAACACACGATGTTATGATTTTCATTGCTTCCAAAGGCCCAGCGCTGAAGGCAACAGCTGTGTCAGTCAAGAAGGAATCAGAAGATCCTAATTACTATCCATATAATGTGCAAGGTAATCCATCTTATTTCAGTTTTCTTCTCCAAACGTTGTTTGTGGTGGAAAGTTGTTTTGTTGTATTATTTAAAATTAATTTATTTTGAGAGAGAGAGAGGTAGAGAGTGAGCAGGGGAGGGGCAGAGAGAGAGGGGAGAGATCGAATCCCAAGCTGACTCCACGCTGTTCACGCAGAGCCTGATGTCGGTCGGGCTCGAACTTGCAAACCACGAAATCGTGACCTGAGCCGAAATCAAGAGTCAGATGCTCAGTCAACTGAGCCACCCAGGCACCCCTGAGATGGGAAATTTCATAATTAGCCCCCTTGTGGAAAACAGGCGGAAGCAATATGTTTACCTAGGATCTAGCACTCTCGCATTTAAAATAAAGTATTTCACGGTTATGAAATAGGTTGTGTTCAGCCTGAATCCACATGCTTCGAGACAAATGTGAAGGTAAAGGTATTCCGGTGTGTTTTACTTGAGTTTGTCCTTTACGTATTCCTGTTTTGTGTGTTCTAAACTACTTCCCCCAGTCCTTTCCTGTCCTGTCTGTCTCCTAAGTTACTGAGAAAATATCAAAAGATTGAGAAATTCAGGTACCCATTCTTAATAATGTTTGCTTCGCTGCTGTCACACAAGTTAAATGGCGGGGGGGGGGGGGGCGTGGGGTGACACTGACTAGCCGCACAGGTAGGTGGGCTGTGCTCTCTCGCCTGGCTTGGTGCTCTCCCCAGAGACCGGAACCCTGCCGGACCCCAGCATGGTACCAGTTTGAGACATGGTGTTGTGCGGGGTGGTTCTAACTCCTCAAACGTGACCAGGTTTGAAGTGCTTCCTGCAAAATCTTAATTGTGAGGTTTTCCTACAACATTACAGAGCTCTAGAACTTAGAGACTTTTTGGAGTGCCTGCCTGGGTGGCTCAGTCAGTTGAGTGACCCGCTCTTGGTTTTGGCTCAGGTCGTGATCTCAATGGTTCGTGAGTTCAAACCCCGCATTGGACTCATGCTGACAGAGTGGAGCCTCCTTCAGAATATGTCCTCTCTCTCAAAACAAATAAATAAATAAGTAAAGCACTTTTTTCAAAAGCTCTGAAGACCAGTGAAAGTGTCCATTGTCACTGCGCCTGGGTGGTTCGGTCGGTTGAGTGTCC
>PITB01017125.1:0-38292 GCA_004024585.1 Paradoxurus hermaphroditus
TATATATGTGTACACATACTACATATATATCCACTTGGGAATACAAAAGAGATGTGGTATAAATAAAATGGTTTCTACAACAAAAACTTTTCATTATAATGGCTATCAGTATATGTGTACATTATGTACATATATAACTATACATAACTATTTATACATTAATTATATTATAATTACAGATATGAATCTGTATATAAACTGATATGTATTAACTATATTTATATATTATACCTATATATAAGTATATATAAACTATATATGTAACTGTATGTATAACTATATAAATTATAAATAATATATATTATCATATGTAAATAAATATATAAACTATATATAAATATACATACTTATATGTGTATGTAAACAGAAATATATAAAAATTGGAACTACTTAAAACAGTTATAAAAAATATCTAATTACTATAATAACTTTATCCCGTTCCTGAAATGCAATTTTCCTCTACAATTGTGTTTAGGAGAAGAATGTTAATGACTACCAAGAGGAAAAAAGAAAAGGTAATCTATAAATCATATATGACTCAGGTTAAGAAATAAATATTACAGCCACCTGGGACCACCTAACACGGCCTATTCTATAGCATTACCTTATATAGTGCCACCATTGTGATTTTTAAAATGATTATTCTCACACTTTTCTTTATGGTTTTTAAACTATGTATGAATCTATCAAGTATACTAAATTTTTATATTTAAAATTTTTTATTTAAATTGACACACACTTTTTTTACCCTTCAGTGATCGTTTTTATGTTTAACATTTTATTGTGTGTGAAATTTGAGTGCCATGACTCATCTTTCTTCCATTTGATCACTTTCACTGTTGTATAGTAAGTACCCTGATGAATAGATATACCACAATGTATTAGTCTAATACGGTATCAACAGGCCTATTACTGGATTCCAGTGTTTGTTATAATGAACAGTGCTGCTGTGAACATTCTACTATATATATTTCTTGCTGAATATGCACAAGAATTTCTCAAGGGCATATACTTAGTAGTAAAATTGATTAGAAATTAGGTATATGGATTTTCAACTTTGTCAAGTAATAAATTAAAGATAATTCTTTTTCAAAGTTGTAACAATTTACACACTCACCAACAGTAAAGAGAATTCTAATTGCTTGAAATTTTCTTGCTAATACACAATAGTGTCAGAGATTTTTGTTTTTGCCAACCTGGTAAATGCATAATACGATATCTTTGTTGTATTAATTTGCATTCATCTGATTTTTAATGATATTAAACACCTTTCTGGTTTATTGTCATTTAGGCTATATTCTTTTGGGTTGTTTCACTTTATGTAGCACATGTTCATCTCTAAACGTCTCTAAACTTTCTGATTATTAGTATTTGTTTGGTTATATGTGTTTTATGTAATTATTGTTATAACAATTTTGCAAAACAAATAAACCTCCATCCTTAGTGGCATACGAAATTCAGATATATTTACTCCTTCAGTTTGCAAGGTTAGGCTGGCCAGTAGGCTTTCCTGATCTTGGCTGGGCTCATCCACACATCCAGAAATAGATTTGGCTGATCTATTAAGTATAAAATTGTCCATATATAAGCCTATGAATTAACTGCTTCTCTTTGGATACTTAGTTTACACTCTAATTGTTTGCTATTATTACCAGATCTGGAATGAACACTCTTACAGAGAAAAATTTCTGCATGTATGAATCATAAATTCTTTAGGACAGATTCTTGACAAGGAATCACTGCAGCAATATGGAGGCAAATTTTGACAATTTATATATTTTATCAAATTGCCATCAAAACGGTTGTACCAATTCGTTCTTTCACGAAATAGTATATGAAAAATGCTTTTTCCCTTATTATCAGTGTTGACTATTTTACCCAAGTAATTAGTTCAAAATACCTGATTCTTAAATCCTTCTTATTGCCAACACAGTTAAGCATATTTTCCTAATTTCAGCATTTTATGTAATTACTTCTTCATACCTTTTACAAATTTATCTATTAAGTTATTTGTCTTTTTCATGTTAACTTGTAGGCGTCTCAACATTTTTTTCAAACCATGGCATTATTTCGACATTGATTGTGATGAACTTTGACATGCACAAGACTTTTTTATTCAGCTAAATTTGCCAGTCTTTTTCCATAGAGCTCTTTTCCCTTCCTTTTTTGAATGGCCTTCCACATATAAAGTCTGTTTTTAAAGACAGGTTTATTTTTTCGTTTGAAAGTTTTTCACCAGGCAAGGAATGAAGTCTCTTTTGTTTTGGTTTGTATTTTTGCTCTTAGGTTATTTTTTTATTGAGATCTTATATTCACCCAGATTTATTGTTAAGCATAGGTATGAATTGGAGGTGTACATTTCTTTTGTCCAAACCATCAAAACAAATATTATGGCAAAGTTTAATTTACATAAGAATGGTTTTGAAGTTCCATTCTGTATAATTTTATATAATTAAAAATAATACTGTTAATCCAATTTTGCATCTTATTTCATTAGAATTGATTATCAGTTTAATCTACTTTCATTTTTATTTACCTTCTCAAAAATCCGTTTTCCTTTTATCTGCTAATGGCTACCATCCAAGTTTCTTTTTTTTTATGTTTTTATTTTATTTTTGAGACATAGAGCGCTAGTGAGGGAGGAGCATAGAGAGACAGAGACACAGGATCTGAAGCAGGCCCCAGGCTCTGAGCTGTCAGCACAGAAGCAGATGCGGGGCTCAAACCCATGAACTGTGAGATCATGACCTGAGCCCAAGTCAGACGCTTAACTGACTGAGCCACCCAGGCGCCCTCTTCCACATTTCTTAATATTGCCAAAGAATTATTTTAAATTTTATGTTTCTTCTCTTGTTCAATGAGATTTTGAAAGAGAATAGAGATTTTTAAAAACTTGTATCTATTCAACCATTGTGAAGTAAAACTGGGTATTTAACTTACATTGTGTATTTGTACTTTTAACATATTTTTATATTAGTGTGTATGTTCATAAAATATTTTGTAAAACAATAGTAGTCATGCCATAATACATTTTTATAAAAGGATTTGTGCAGTTACTAAATATCTATCAAATGGCTAGAATTAATAAGCACACATCTAATAATCAAAATAATTTTACAAGGTCTTCATTAGCCTTGTGGAATGTAGTTTTACATGTATTGTAGTTATCGTCAGTGCTATTCATCCAACAGCCATCTCCAAATACCTACTTCTTTATAAAGAAGAATTATAATTTTATTTGCTCTACTTTAAGTGAAATGGTTAAAAATCTTCCCAGATACAGGGAGTAAATCTTTATGTATTTGAGCTTTTTATTCCCTTTGTCTCATGAATTGTGCAGGCCTGAACTTTTACCCGATTTCCTAGCTAACAAGTTAGCTCACCACAGTTCCCTACTTTCTGGGAGAAGGCAGGTTATTTCTAAGTCAGATGAAGCACAGTTTTAATACCCACTGCATTATCAGTAGCCAGAATACCAGTAGCTTTTACACTGCCCCGATCGCCACAGGGTGGTGCAGAGGGCCAGTTGATCCCTGTGATCACCGTAGGGTAGACTACAGAAGAGGAAACCAAAACTTAAGGAAACTCAGTCTTTTATGATGTTCAATAAGCAGACCTGTCTTTAACCCCAAAAAGGACACTATCTTTATTTGGCAAAAATGTAAGTAAACTTACTCTCTGCTCTAGAGGTTTCTATCTTTCAGGGATTTTCATTATGCAAACATCCCTCAAAAGAATAGCCCAGAGCAAAGGACAGTCAGCACCTCTGCTCTTAATATGTGAAGAAACATGAGACCACCATGGAGAATTGTCTCCCAGCTGCCACGTGATTAGTTAGACATGGCGTATATATAATCCCGCCAAGGGAAAGTGAGGAAACGTTTGCTACAGGACATTTGAGATTTTCTTTAGAGTGAAAAAATGTGGACACAAAACAGATATATTCTTTGTTTGGATATTATCCTTTGCATGTGAGCCCCTTGAACTGTGAGAGGAGCCAAACTAACATACATGTGATGATACAAAGATCCATCCAGGCTGAGAATGGCTGAACAAAATACAGAAGAAATGTGGCACATTAACTCTAAGTTGCTGCCTTTATCAACTCTTGAGACTCTGCTGCCTCCAGACTTCATGGTTATGGGAGACAGTAAATTTGCTATCTATTGTTTGATTCTGTCATTCGTAGCCATAACCTAAGCTGCAATAAACTCTGGTTTTGAAATAAGTTTCCCAACACTCAAAGAGTTTTATTAATTTGTCAAGATTGATACAGACAAAATTAGTACTATTAGAGATAATAAATCATGAAAATTCTTGTATGTACAATGACATTGCCTCCATGTGTCAAAACTCATCCCATCATTCTGGAAGCTATATTTTTGTATTACATTTTGCCTGTATTCAACAGTAAACTTCTTGCACTTTCATAAAAGTTCACATTTAAATACAATGTCTTTTGAAAGTGTAATGGCCCAAACACCATGGCAAGGATATTGAGTAGTGATTTCCCTCTCTCTTCCCTAAAAGAACTGTTGGTCACTTACAAATATTTATAAAACGGGAAAATGGGTATGCTAAAATATTTCAGATATTTGAATACAGAATCTAAAATGACAAAAGTATTTGAAGACTCAAATGCCATCATGGGCCTTACTGTTAGAGTGAGACATAAAAAGGCCAGGAGATAAAGGGGACCCTAAACAAAGTCTATCTCATGATGTGTCCAATTGTTTTCCTAGACCTACCAGGGATTTCTCCTGATGGAGATCCTTTGCTGTTGTCTTGATTTATACGTAGATTTCTTGTTCTCGGGAGTAAAAGTCTTAGTGGTAGGAAAGACGTTTCCCTGGCTGATGTAGTAAATCAGAACTAATGCTCTACTCTGGGTAAAATGATAAAGATTAGGGCCACTGTCAATAACTTAAAGGATCCAAGGGTTATGGTAGTACCACTTATATCTCTGTTTGCTAGTCTGGTCCCTAAAAAAAACACATGGATTATAGCAATAACAGACTACCATAAATGATTTAAGTGGTATTACTTATCATAGCTACTGTGTAGTAGGTGGTACCTTTATTACAAAATTACACATGAAGGTGTGTCTGGGTGGCTCAGTTGGTTAAGCATCCAACTCTTGACTTCGGCTCAGATCATGATTTCACAGTTTTTGAGTTCAAGCCCCACATCAGGCTCTGTGCTGACAGCACGGAGCCTGCTTGGGATTCTGTCTCCCACTCTCCCTCTCTGCCCCTCCTTCACTTGCCCTCTGCCTCTCTCTCAAAATAAATCTAAAAAATAATTAAAAAACTGAGATTATGCATAAATTCTAGGACTTGGCATCTGGCTATTGATCTAACAAATATATTCCTTTAATCCCTGCCATGGAGAGTCAGAATCATTTACAGTCATCTGGAATAAATAGCAATATAGATTCAGTTTTTCATAGGATAAGACTGACTCTTTGTCACAAGAGAGTTAGAAGGGACCTTGATAATGAGGACATTTCACATTACACCTTACTATATTGAGGACGCCATGTTAACCTAACCTAAGAAAGGGAAGTGACAAGTGTACTGAATGCCCTCACAAAACCATGCATATCACAAGGTAGAAAATGGATCATCGAAAGCTTCTAGAATATGACATACCAGTATAGTTTTTAAGCGTCCGAGTTTAGAAGCATGTCAAGGTATCTCCTCCAAGATAAAAGACAAGCTATTGCATGTTGCACCTCTACTACTAAGAAAAATGCACAGAGCTTAGACTTCTTCACTTGTTGAAGATAGCATATAAAACATTTGAAAATACAGCCCCACCCCATTTAACAGATGACCTGGAGAGCTGTCCACTGACAGTTACCTGGCATATAAAAATGCTTTCCTAAAATCTCTGGCAAGCCCCAGTAGAAGTGTACAGCACAGATCTGGAGCTTTTAGGGCAAGGACCTGCCACCTGCAGCAAAGTAGTAGTCACCATTTCAAAGTAGTTCCTGACGTGTTATTTAGCACCCAGTCACGGAAGTGATTGGATGCAAAATAATCCATCACTCAATTGAAATCAATCACTTTGAATCAGGCCCAGTCAGATTTTATTTATTTGTTTGTTTGTTTGTTTGTTTACTTATTTACTTACTTACTTACCTACCTACTTACTTGCTTATTTATTTAAAGAATCCCAAGCAGCTCTGTACTGTCAGTGCAGAACCGAATGCTGTGGTCAACCTCTTGAACCAGGACATCACGACCTGAGCCGAAGTTGGTTGCTTAACTGACTGAGCCACCCAGCCACCGCAGACCAGTCAGATTTAGAGGGTGGGAGTCACTTACAGTGTAGATGACCACGCCATCTTTTTCTGTCTCATGGATGCCTCTCCCACGGTTTATGCCTATGGTCTTGTCAGAGGCTCCCTATGACCAGCTATTGGAAAAAGCAAACCTGAGACCCTATTCCTAATGGCTGGGTTGGTATATTGGCACAAGCTTGCAATGCGCTGCTGCTGCCTGAGAGTCCCACTAACGCGTATCTCTGAATGACTGGGTGGAGAGAAGTACGTCTCAATGAGTAGAGCTTCAAATAATCAAATTTGTATAGTGGGGACCTGACCTGAGATAAAGATGTCCACAAAATTCTGAGCAGCAGAAAATGGCTTGACTGGTTGGTCGTGGACCTGAGAGGGCATTGAAACATGAGATATACTGTTCTCTGGGGGGTAAAACCAGATGTACCTATAGGATCAGACACAGAGAGGACAGATTCCTGTTTCTCATGCTGATGGTTACCACAGAGCATCTGCGGCAGAGCTGGGCTTTGCAGAACAAAATGGAGAAGATGAATTTCCTAGGAAGGTTTGGCAGCACCGCCAAATTTAGCACACCAGAATGAAAGTTAGGGCTACACCTGACTTCCCAGTTGATAACAGGCAACAAAGGAGTTCTTATACCAGAATAGAAAATTGATCCTGATTATTAGGAGGTGCTAAGATTGCCCCTCTATAATTTGAGGAAGCAGATTTACTTGAACACCTCTTTTGTGCTTCTGTGTCTAGTAGTAACTGTGACCAGGCACCTGTAGCAACTTGAGCCTGTCAAGGACATGATAGCAACGGGCCCCAACTCATCAGGAATGAGGTCTGCATCAAGTCATCAGCCGAACATTCCAAAATAGAAGTGCCGGCTTAGAGTGAGGGGCATCTGAAATGGGTAGAAGAGAAGAAAAACGATGGGTGTCTATTGCAGTTGTGGAAACTGTAATTTGTTCCACGAATCCTCCTCTATTATGTCTCCCAACCTCCCGCCCCCTAGAAATTGTGACTGGCAACCATAGTGAAGAAGCAAGAATAGGAGAGAGGAAATTGAACACGTGGCATGAGTAAACCAGAGAAGAACAAGAGGCAGACTTTAACATCCACTACGTAGTTCACATCCCTTGATACTCTGTGTGTTCAGGTAGACTTCTGAGTATCGGCGTCTGTGGACGTGTACTTTTCCTTTAAACTCAAAAAGCTGTGGTGTTCATGATTGTGAGGCAGTGGTCTGGAAGTGCCAAGGAATTAGTAGTCCTCAATCAATTACTCTCAGTTGTTGGTGTTCAGTTACCCAACTCCCTCTCTCCCCAGTAAGGATAATTCTGAGGTCTACGTTTTGGTCCATTTTCTCAAATTTCCCCTAACATTTAATATACTTAATAGTTCACCACTTAATAATTATCTCTCCTGTATCATTTGCCCCAATTTCTTTTTTTTTTTGGATTTTTAAAAATATTTCTTTTTATTTATTATTGAGAGACAGAGAAAGACAGAGCATGAGTATGAGAGAGGCAGAGAGAGGGGGTGACACAGAATTGGAAGCAGGCTCCAGGCTCCAAGCTGTCAGCACAGAGCCCGACGTGGGGCTTGAACTCACAAACCACGAGATCATGACCTGAGCTTAAGTCAGACACTTAACTGACTGAGTCACCCAGGCGCCCCTGCCCCAATTTCATGCCATAGTTCTCTACCCTTCCCAAATAAATTACTTGCTTTGGAATCCTTGACTCAGTTTTCACTTTTGGGAAAACCCTAAATAATATAACTAGATAGGGGGATAAATGAATAGAAGGTTGTATCTGCCTGGAGAAATTTATATTTTGGAATTCAATACTGAGACATAAGAAAATAAATATAGTATTATGGTAAGAACTATATTAGAATAAAGAACAAGATGCTGAGAGAGATCAAAGAGGAAAATATCTAACATTAAATGAGAAACTGAATGAATCAGGACCAACGCTGTGGAGGAGTTGACGTCCCTCTAGAGTCCTGAAGAAATGAAGAATAGATAAGACAAGGCATATGGCTCAATGGGAAACTCACTTTAGGATGGAATCAAATAAATCTGGGTATTTATTATTCACAATAACTATGCGACCTTTTTGGGCAACACAGGCCAAACTCTGAGAGTTCCTAATCTGAGTCATTTCCTGTAGAAAATCTGCCCTTGTGGAAAATTTTCGAAAAAATATACCTGCTCCCTTAGATAGCTGATCAGGCAAAGGATCCTTTGTGGACGTACTTCTGAGCGTAGGCAGCTGCCATTTAGACAGAAGTCAGATTCCTTCCGTTACTTCTGGAGAGATGTTAATGGATTTCTTTTGCATGCTTTAAAAGAGCAGGTTTCTGGAAAATGGAATTTCCAATTCTATAGTTCATCACCCTCATACCCAATTGCAGAAATTAGTGATTAGAAATGGAAATATAAAGTGAACAAAAGGTAATTTCCTTCCATTTTTGAAACTGCTCTGAGATGGGAAACTTTTGCTGTTTCATGTTCTAATGTCTTCTCATATAATATGCTGTCAGTAGTAATAAGTTGAGTGAAGGTAATTTCTTTTCTCTCATATAAAGAACTGATGTGCAATTTCACAGGATAAAAATGATCCTCAAAACAAAATATATATTTCAGTGCTTTCCTGATTGATTAATGTACTAGACACCTAAAATTCCTTTTCTCTCTCCTTCTAGACTTACATAAAAAGTGTAGTTTTCTCAAGGGACTTGTTAGTCATCATTCGTCATTTTTTCCTAATGTGTACTAGACTACATGACATTGCTTATAGAAGGATTTGTTCTTTCACAAATGACTTGCTTGGTCTGGTACAAAATGATTGTGTATAATGTTTCAGTAGCTATTTTTAGGTGAATAAAAGGATGATCCAATTAAGATGGTTAAATGGTACACTAGCCAAATGCAAATCAAGACTCTGTAAAGAAAGATAATGAGGGAAAATTATTTATGTCTTACTTTCTATGATAAAAGAAGCAATTCTGGAAGACAAAATAATCATGCTTTCTTTCATAATTGAGTAGGTCCAGGGACCTTATGAAGTTACCAGGAAGAGTTATTTGTACACTAAGACTGAGAGACTGCCTAGCCCCTGACAAGAGTAATTTTCACCCCTCCTTTTGAACTATGAGACTGTTGTTACTGAATTAGCATGGTCTAGCAATGTGACATGTTTAAAAGGTGTGGGGAAAAAATGAAGTCTCCCGATTTGGATATGGGCATGAGGAGCTTATGAAGCATCTGTCATGTATATTTTGTGTGATCTTTTCCATAAAATGCCTTCTGTGTGCCCTAAGTTGAAAGAATGGACATGAAGAATGTGTAAGTGTAAAGTATCTTTCACAGTAATTTAAGAAGGGGTAGTCAATTAAGAAAAACTTTAAAAGTGAGGAAAATACACTGAGCAAGATCTGAAAATATAATAAATATCATAATTTTTGATGCATACAAAATTTCTCAATAAGTCATATATGTTCAATGTCCCTAAATCCATGCTAGGTATAAGCAAAAATATATATAATTAAGTAATTAATCATCAAATAAAAGTTGAATGTCATCACAAAGAAGACAAACAAGACAAAACAATTTTAAGCAGCTTAAAATTCCAGTATCATGAGACCATTAACACAAGAACCCTGTAACCTTCATTGCTAACAATTAGAATTTTTTAGTAAGTAGGATTAAACAATGTTAACAACAATCCATTATTTGAAGCGGCATACAATCCGTGATTTTCAAATTTCTTTTTTTCTTAAAGTTTACTGATTTATTTTGAGAGAAAGTGTGTGTGCAGGAGGGGCAGAGAGAGAGGGAGGGAGAGAAACCGAAACAGGCTCCATGCTGCCAGTGAGAGGAGCACAATGCAGGGCTAGAACTCATGAATCTATGAGATCTTGACCCAAGCCCAAATCAGAGTCGGGTGCTTAACTTCCCAAGCCACCAGGTGGCCCAATCTGTGGTTTTTCACATGTATTTCACAGAATCCACTGCATGAGCATCATGTCATTCGGTGTGAGGTGGAGATGATCAAGAGTTGGCCGAGTCCCAGGGGGTTTTGGAAAGCCACCGAAAGACTCATGTGTAGAATTTAAGAAACAAAACAAACAAATAAACAGTAAAAGAGACCAAACAACAGACTCAAATACAGAAAATAAGCTGATGGTTACCAGAAGCAAGGTGGGTGGGGAATGGCAAAATATATAAAGAGGATTAAGAGTACACTTATGGCGATGGACAACGAGAAATGTATAGAATTATTGAATCATTACATTGTACCCCTTAAACTAATATAACACCCCATGTTAATTATACTTGAATTAAAAAAAAAAGAAAATTGGTTGAGACTCCACATTTTATAACCTCGTACATCTCTTGTTTGTAGTATAGTATGTTAATATGTTAAATATAATAAAAGGATACCAGTTTGAAAATGCAGACAGATACAGCAACAATTGCTCCCTCCACAAAGACTATGGCAAATCCACCAACAGTCCTGGGACACACAGAGAATTTAAAACCTAAAAATACTCATGCTTCATGGGAGCAAGAACCGCATCTTTCTCTCAGGGAAGGGCACAGTTCTGGGCACAAGGCAAGTGCTCAATAAATAACACTGAAATTGTGAGGAGAAATAAAAGAGTGATGATAATCACCAGCAATCCTGAACATTGTTTCTTTCTAAAGTGTTTTGCTTCTAAGGGATAAACCTAGATACATTGTTTCAGAGAAACAGTAAAAATAAATAAAACATAACATATATACACACATACATAGAATGGAAAGATATGATAAATAGCTATCAAAAGAGAACATTTTCGTGTCTACAAAATTGTATATTCTTTATCACCTATCAATATTGTATGGAGTTATGACTTCTAAAGCCAGACTACTGTTATTCAAGGTGGTAGCCTTACCAGTTGCTAGTTGTGTGACATTGGGCAAATCTATTGACTTCTATACCGTTTCCTTAACTGTAAAAAAATCATAGCTATTCATATACTAGTTGTGAGGATTAAATGAATTATCTCATGTAGGTGCTTACAGAAGGTACGCTGTTAGTGCTGTATTCATGTTAGCTACTATTGCTTCTTATATCATTAGAAACAGAAATAACGTCATACCCTTATTTTATCTCATCTGAACTCCTATAGTAGCTTCCCAATCTCTAATCTTTTCCTTTTCAAGTCATTCTGCATACATTCCATTCAGAAAACTCTTTCTAAAACATGTTCTTGTCATGTCAGATCTATACACAAAAATATCCACTGTCCCCTCTCCCCCAATAATTTTATGTATATGTAATTCTTAGCCTGGCATTCAAGGCTTCTCTCAACCTAATTTTACAACCTTATTTTCTACTGCTCCCTTCCGCTTAACTTTCCCATAAATTAAATTGTATTACCTATTTTCTGAAATGACCCTGCACTTTTCCTTCTATGATTGGCTACCCTGAACTTTCTCTTTGCTTACAGTGTTGATTCTCCATATCTCCCATTAATCCTTGAGTCCAATAGTTTGAATTACTATATTGTAAAGATAAAGATATTATAAATATAAGGATTATACACAAATATGGGTAATCCTTTCATTGTTACCGAAACTACTCATCCGTTAACTTTGTACATCACGACAGGACTAGTGCTTCTCGTAGGTGGTTTTTTTTTTTTCCCAACTATCTAATATTTCTTAGACTGTTCATTAAGACTTTCAATTGCTTCCTGGATTTATGGATGACAAACTCTATTTCACAACCTTGGAGACCTTGTGCCACTATGATACATTGTTTACATCCCCTGCAAGGTGACATCTTACATTATCGAATAGTCTTGCTGAGAGATATCTTATCTTTGACAATGACCCAAGACAAGCATGCAAGATTCATTTTCTGTGATGGTTGATTCAGTTTTAACTCAATTTTTATTAACTCATAAAATTTAGTTTATGTTTTGGTTCCGATGAGTAATTAGCCAGGTAATCATGAGAGGCCCATTCTTTTGATAAAATGCTTTCTGTGTTCTGTAAATTGGAGAATAAACAAGAACATGTAAGTGAATTGTTTCCAGCTCAGTGAGATCAAGGAAGTAGATTTTTAATATTATGAGAAGAGGAGAGTTTTAATTGAAAACCTTGGATTTGGGTTCTTGTTTGATTGGTTTGTAGTATAAGGCAGTTGACTTACCTTTACATTGTGAAGCATCTTTATCTTTTCAGAAGGAATACTGATGCCTGGACAGCCTACCTAATAAAGCACATGAGACTTTGTAACTCTGAACACCTTGAAATTTTATGCTCCAAAATGAAAGAGATTATTACTGAAAAAGACTACGTTAATTTTTAAGTTTCTTTTCTATGTTTAAGGGTAATGCTATTGTGACTTCAGTTAAAACATTAAAAGGAGTAGTTTTAATACTTTTTTAGTTATTAATTATATTCTGAACATAGACAATCTGATAATAGATTTGCTATTTTCTGCGCACTGCTAAGCTGGGTTTATCATAAATATAGAAGAAAAGTTTCTGTCTTCTCAGAGCCTGGAGGAGGGAGGAAGCATGAACATATGGGCACTGGGCACTGACTGCTAGGGTTTAGAAGTAGAAGGAACCAAAGAAATAGGTATTGGTTTTCTATAGTTGCTGTTAACAAATTACCACAAACTATGTGGCTTAAAGCAACTCTAATTTATTCTCTTCTGGTCTGAGGATTAGAATTTTGAAGCGTGCAAACGTCTCAAGTTGTTAGCAGCCCTACTTCCTTCTGATGGTTGTAGAGAAGAATCCATTTTCATACTTCCCCAGCTTCTAGAGGCACCTGCATGCTCGTGGCCTGTATGCTAGTACTACTTGCTAGCGGCCTAGCATCATGTCACTGCTCACCCGGCTTCTGGCATCATGTCACCTTCTTCCTCTGACCTTCCTGCCCTCTTATAAGGTTGTCTGTGATTAGATTGCTGCCCCTCCCCCAGATAATCTAGGCTACGTTCTTAAAAGCCTTCATTTAAGCACACCTGCAAAGCCCCTTTCTTATGTAGGGTAACAACTACTGGTTCCAAGGATTAGGGAGTGGATACTTATTGGAGTGGGGCATTACTCAGCCTACCACAGAAGCGGAGCTTTCCACCTTCAAGTTGTCCATATATTCCAGATTACTACAGCACCCTAAGTTACTGAATTTTATCGCTTCAAGACAGTCACCACTAATTAAAACAGAAGCCAAAAATATGAATTGAGTATAGCAATTACTTTTCTAATTTCAATGTTTTATTTTTTTCTGTTTTGTGACTAGAAATTTCTCTTTTTTAAAGTTTTCTTTAAATTTATTTATTTATTTTGAGATGGAGCTAGAGACAGGCAGCACAAGCAGGGGAGGGACAGAGAGAGAGGGAGAGAGAAAGAATTCCAAGCAGGCTCCACACCATCAGCGCAGAGCCCGATACAGAGCTCAAACTCATGAACCATGAGATCTTGACCTGAGCGGAAATCAAGAGCAGGGTGCTTAACCGACTGAGTCATCCAGGCATCCCAGTGACTAGAAATTTCTAATGAAAGCAGTATTTACATACAACGGCCAGCCTTTTTTTCTTAGTATATTCTGATGGACTTTTTAAAATAGGCATAACTATTTTACTTTGCCTTCACTTTGAGCAAAACTGCTTTTGATGATCTTACCATCTTCTGTCCAATATCCACTTGGATGAAATTAATTTTGAGCCAGAATATAAATGATCGAAAGCTTTCAACTGATAAAACTGAAATAGGATCAAGTGATAACTGTAAGTCTCTATTACAATGTTGCCTAGCAACGTAGTTGCAGGTTTCCGTTATAAGGAATGATACTATTATACAAAGGCATCTTAGGAAAGAAATGAAAAGTAGGAAGTTCTAAGCTTACATAAAAGAAACTATCATTTCAGGGTTAGGAAAACAAAGTCATTGAGCCATCCAGTGAAGGTCATAGAACTAAATGGATAAATTATGATTTAAGTCTATTAAAATTCTAAAGTTAGTGTTTCCTTATTTCCTATTATTTATGTTCCAGTGCTCTTTAGTCCTTTATAGCCTAATATCTTGAAAAAGCAAAAAACAAAAATCACTAAACAATATAAAAGTAAACACGCAAGTGTCATGACATTCTATGACCAAGATCTACAGTAATACGGAAGTATTTTGTATATGTTTTGACATTTATTTTTGTGAATTTCAGAATGTTACAACTTTTTTGCATCGATAAATAGAACTTTAATGATACTTAATGTTCATTTTGAATCAAACGAAATGGAGACATCAGAATAATAGGGGTCTATTGGTCTAAGAAAATCTATAAAACATAAAGTCACACCAAATAATGTCTGAAGATTCAAGTGTCTTTAGGTGTTTTTATCTATGGTAATATATTAATATGGAGTGTCATTCATAATAGAAAGAAAAAGAAATTCCAGTACATTGGTATGTTGGTTTAATTTTAAATAGGCCATCAATTTAAGTATTGATGACATTTGTTTATATTACCCCTCAAAACTTTTAAGAGCGGGCATCATTTTAAGAGTACCTGCTGAATTCAGGACAATGGTCTCTATTTACCATTGTGCGAATCCATTATGCACATCCTTATAACAGGCTTACTTGTTCAGCAGAGGCCTTCGAGGCTTCTAAATGAAATCTAGGTTGGTCAGCAAGTTGCCCCAGAGAGTGGCATTCCATGAGCGGGTGTTTCCTATGCCAGCAAGGCTGGGCCCCCTTGCAAATACAAAGTCTTTTAAACCAATCAGGGAGTCCCCGCCAACTCCCATTCCTTTTTTAATATGAGAGGCATCAGAAGCTCTTGGTCCCTTTCCTGAAGCACAACTCCTGTTCCTTCCTGCATGTGCAGCTCAAAGACCCGGCTCCAAGTGCTGGATAGAGTCCAGGGGGCTGTGAGCATTCTGCTAGCCCTACGCCTGAAAGTTTTCCTAATAAATAAGCTCTAAGCCTGCACTATTTGTCATTTCTGGTGTTATCTGCACCCATTATCCAACCCTTCATTATTCAAATGAAATTATCGTGCTTTAGGAACTCTAATTGGTTTTCTCATGGATATGAGAACTACAGAGATATTACACAAGCTAGGCCCACTTGCCAGAAAGATGTTTCAACTACAACATGATGAAAATGATAAGAACCACTGGTATATATAAGTACCTTACCTTTTAAATGCTTGCAGTGGTCAAAAAATATTTAAAATTAAAATATTATCATCAAAGACCTTTCTGGATCATTTCACACCTAAAATAATTTGTCTAAGTCGCCATTAGATGTCTGTCCTAACTTTCTAGGGTTGCCATATCAAGTTACCATGAAGTAGTGGCTTGAAACAGAAACTTATACTCCCACAGTTCAGGAAGCTGGAAGGCCAAAATCAAATGTCAGCAGGCCCAGCTTCCCTGTAAAGGCCCTTGGGTAGAATTATTCTTTCTCCTTCTGACTCCTGATGGCTCCTGGTTTTCTTTGGCTTGTGCCACTGTAAATCCTGTCTGCTTTTGTCTTTCCTTGGGTTTCCTCCCTTTATCCCTCTGTATCTTTTTCTTTTTTTCTTTTTTTAGATTTTTTTTAGCGTTTTTATTTTATTTTTGAAAGACACAGACACAGAGCGTGAACAAGGGAAGGGCAGAGAGAGAGGGAGACACAGAATCTGAAGCAGGTTCCAGGCTCTGAGCAGTCAGCACAGAGCCCGACGTGGGGCTTGAACTCACAGACTGTGAGATCATGACCTGAGCTGAAGTCGGCGCTTAACTGACTGAGCCACCCAGGTGCCCCTCCATATCCTTTTCTGTATCTTATAAGAACATTTTCCTTGGACATAAGGCCTACCCCACTCTAGTATAATCTCTTCTCACTCATTAGCTTAATTATATCTGAAAAGACCCTATTTCCAAATAAAGTCACATTCTGAAGTTCCAAATAGACATGAATTTTTGAGGGACACTATTCAATCCATTCTGATGGTATATGAACTGATATTTGCATAAGTAAATTCTAATGCTGTGTTTTGTTTTATATTTTAGGAGAGTTCCTAATCTACTACATACCATGGTTGGCCAAACATTTAATAAATGTGTATAACATGATTCTGGCATTTTTGTGCAATCTTGATTTCATCCAGCGTTCCAAAAGTCCCAGAGGTAGTGAAAGACTAAAATGGAGGAAGGGCGATAATTTACCCAAACTCCGTAGCCACACAAGTAATTTTATTAAGCACCTAAGAAGGGGTTTATAACCCACCTAAGTAGCGAGAGGGAAGGAGGTAACCGAAGAAGACTGAGTCACCAACTATCTGCTCCTTCTAGTCACTTACTCTAATTTCTGAGGCAAGATTCTCTCAAGATCCCATTGTACCCTGCGGTGAAATGGTAGGGACTCTCCTGGGACTGATTAGCTTTTCCTGGTCTTCTTTTTTGTTGTTATGAACAGTGACCTATGACCAGGTTCTTTTTCTCCTAGAGCCAGAAGAAACCTACTTATGACTGATCCATCGTCCCCAAACTTGCTATATAAAAGTCAAAGACAAACACTCCTTTCTCATAAGTATACAGAGCTGAGTGCCAAGAACCTCATCAGTTTTTTCCACTTTTGTTGCCTCTACAATATGTGACAATATCAGAAACTAATGGAACTGTATAATCAATAGTTACTGACAGGAGTGCAAAGTTTTTACTTTCTCTTATTGAAGTATGAAAATATGCTGACTCTTGCTCTTCTTCCCTTATCTATTGACCTAAAATTATCACAAAACACAAACTTAAGAATACACTTTAATATCCACCAAGATACTTGAATGAATCTTTGTATGTGAATTTGCTTAAAATATTTGGAACAGTGTCATAGCCCATATGATTGCTTTAATTTTTAAAAATAGGAACCATTAGAAATTTTGATGAGAAAATCTATGTAAATTGTTTACCGAAAAAGGGCACAACCTTCTTTGTTACTTATTTCACGACATTTTTCTTTAAAAAGAAATAAAGGCCAATTACAGAGACAAGTATAATACAAGATAAAAAATTAAAAGGATTTATAAATATGGGTGAACGGAAATAAATTTTAACACTGTATTGAATTCTTCTAGGAATGCAATAATTGGACACACTCCAGGCTTTGTCCTGTTGCTGGAGGAGGATTATAGATCGACTGTACAGTTCCTACCAGCAAGGGCATTCAAAAAATCCTGAGACATTAAACTTCTCCTTTATGTACATAAATTAAAATACACCAGTGTAATTATGGGCAACTTTTCTTGGATGTTAAATATGAAAGGTACATCTCATGTATGTTCCAAAAAGAGGGATTTGGAATTGTGTAGTGGGAGAAGTCTTTATTTATAGCCCCAGAAATAACACCATAATGAATTGCAGGTCAACGTTTGTATTAAAATGTCTCAATAGAGGCCATAATGCAAAAGAACAGTCCAGGGGAAAACGGCTCTAGGATGTTTATAAACCACTCCGAAACCCTTACAGGCAGCAGTTACAGAAGAACCACCAAGCCAGAGCTATCCCAGTTCATAAGATCAATTTAAAGAAACATTTCAACTGTTACAAAAATTACCTAAATATGCTTCATACC
The DNA here is from genome assembly GCA_004024585.1 of Paradoxurus hermaphroditus. Lineage (NCBI taxonomy): Eukaryota > Metazoa > Chordata > Mammalia > Carnivora > Viverridae > Paradoxurus > Paradoxurus hermaphroditus. The sequence continues at coordinate 17,918 of PITB01017125.1, forward strand.
AACTGCAAGTCTTGTTTAAGTCACAGCTTATATTCTTTTTTTTAATTTTTTTTTTAATGTTCATTTATTTTGAGGGAGACAGAGTGTGAGCAAGGGAGTGGCAGAGAGAGAGGGAGACACAGAATACGAAGCAGGCTCCAGGCTCTGAGCCGTCAGCACAGAGCCCGACGCGGGGCTCGAACTCACAGACCATGAGACCATGACCTGAGCTGAAGTCGGACGCTCAACCGACTGAGCCACCCAGATGCCCCTATATTCTTAAGTGATTTTCAAGACTTAATGAATTTTAAATAAGATATATCAGAAATACTATATATAAATACATAGTTTCTTAAGAAACCTTTAAAAAACATCAAAAATGTTTAGTAATATTCAATTTGTGTTCATTTTATAAAGCTAATAGTAGGAATAGCAAGTCCAAGATGACTCAGGAGTGTTAGAGCATTATTGTAGGAATAATTAGAAAGCATTAAAAAAGAGAGAGAACATTATTTTCATAGTATATGAAATATATGGAGAGGCCTCAGTTATTTAGATTGACTTTGTACTTGAATCCATCATAGAATGAGAAGTTTAGATGAGAGATAGAAGTCATATTTCTGGCAAAGAAGAACATCTTTGATAACAGTATAAATAAGCAATGGATTTGTAAGCCTTAAATCTTACTACACTTAAGAGTAGAAAACAGATGATACTAACAATTTATATGATGATTTTTTAAATGTTACATTTCATAACTTATTTGAAAACTGACATAATAAAATAATTAAATCTCTTGAAATCAGAGGAAAGGGATGATGGTCTCTACACACAACTGTGAACAGAACAAGAGTACAGGTGGGCAGGATGGATTTTGAATATTTGGAATATGAAAGTATTATTGTTAGTTAAATACTTTTCTATCGTATTTTATTTTATTATTATTTTTTAATGTTTGATTTATTTTTGAGAATGAGAGAGACTTAGTGTGAGTGGGGGAGGGGCAGAGAGAGAGAGGGAGACACAGAATCCAAAGCAGGCTCCAAACTCCGAGCTTGTCAACACAGAGCCCCAGGTGGGGCTCAAACTCCTGAACTGTGAGATCATGACCTGAGCTGAAGTTGGATGCTTAACTGTCTGAGCCACCCAGGTGCCCCGCTATCATATTTTAGATAGATGTTTTGTTATAAAAAATAACAAATAGAACTTATGGAAATTTTATGAATTTTAAAAATATGAAAGAAGTAAACAAAATCCTTGTATCTTCTCCTGTGAGAAAAAGCCACCGTTGATATCTTTTGGATGTGAGAATTTTGTTGTTTTTCACTTATCTACATGTCAGTCAATATTATAGAAATGATCTAAGAGAGCAAAAATACCAGAATTTATTATTTATATTGTTGAAAATAACTAAGCAAAACTTACGACAGAAGCAAATCTAAATTTCCTATAATGATTATTTTTTAATTATATTTCTCTTTTTCTAGGCCTTGAGAATATTAACGCGCACACTGGGGTTTATGTCTCTTTTTCAAGATCTTCAGAAGTACTATTAAAAATTATTAATATTTTATAATCCTTTAAAATTCACACAGCACTTTAAAAAGTTTATTTTCGTATATAATATCAATGGCACCTGTGATATTTAAATGTTACCTACAGAGCACTGACCAAGGCAGATCCGCACAAAAGGTCTTGCAGCTCTGTGTTGAGACACCCTTTACCAGAGAAAACAGAGAAGCTTCTCGTGCAAACTGCCCATGGTTCCAACTTCCCAATCATGTTTGATATGATATATGATCATATAGAGAATTAATTTCACCATAATAAAGGACATCTTGGAGCTTTTTAAAAATGCTATTCATTTGTTGTGAGAGAGAGAGAGGAAGAGAGAGAGGGGAATGGGCAGAGAGAGACAGAGAGAGAGAGAGAGAGAGAGAGAATCCCCAAGCAGGCTCTACGCTCAGCTCGGGGCATGATGTGGGGCTCAATTCCCAACCCTGGGATCATGACCTAGACTGAAATCTAGAGTCTGACACTTACCCTGCTGAGCCACCCAGGCACTCGATGGCACTCTCCTCTGGCTTTGTACTACTGGTTTGCCGTCAGTAGTTCTTATAATTTTTGTCTCTCCAAGGACATTGGAGGATATATGTTCACCGAACACTTTCAAGAATGGTAGGATTTCCCTCTCACTAAACTGAATGACTAGTAGCGGTGAGCAGGGAAACTGAGAGAACTTAAGAGAATACTATCACCACCCACTCTGCTGTAGAGACTAGTAGCACTGTCTGGTCAACCACCCTGAAAGTCCTCTATGGTCTAACCTAGTACCCCCTCGGTCCTGCTCCCCCCTGCAAACACCCCCGGCAGTGGGGGCTTTGCCTGTCCTCAATACTGTCTGGGGCTACAGCACAAGTTTTCCAGGTTCTGGGCAGCTGGCATTCCCCAGCATTCTCAACTATTGGCCCCCAAATTTATTCTTCTTGATTCTTGACCCTGAAACATTTATTACCCCCCTCACAAATACATTCTTATGCCTTTGCACAAAAGGGAAAACTACAGAGATTGGAAAATCTCTTCTAGAGAGGCCCCAAGGACACCTCTCTGGGTCCTGCCCAAGCATGCCTGTCTGCAAGGTGGTGAGAAACCAGTAACCCTTCCCTTCTGTCTCTACTGTTTGTGACTTCCAACCTGTAACAATTGATGCTCCAAGCCTCTATTTATAGAGGTTATACTTATATAAGCCTATATTTACATTAATATAGGCCTTGCAGATACTTGGGGCCCCCACAATATTTAAAGGAATTATAGTTAGGAAAATAATAAGTAAGAGTAGCAAAATATAGGAAACTGATACAAAATACACTATATTCAATTATCATGTTTTTCAGCATTAAATAGATATATGAAGATCTTCAAATATTCATTCCTCTTTGTTTAGAAAACATTTAAAAAATATTATTGCCACTTAATGGAGGCCAACTAAGCAGCAGGTACTATGTATGTTAAGAAACAATAAATTGTCTGTAATCATCATGATCACTCTATTTGATAGGCATTATCATAGATATTCATTCCCATTTTACAGAAAACTGAGGCTGGACAGTTTAAGTAACACAACAGTGTAAGTGGCTGAATAGGGACTGAAACTCTGTCTGTGGCTGCAAGTCCCAGAAAGTTCCAATGCATCACTGTGACTTAAAACTGATGTCTCTGAGCCTAAACTCATAGAAAATTAAGAATTTCCTATTCAATGGTATTTTTGCATAGGAAATCTACACAAAGTTGGAAGAATGACTAGAAGCCATAGTGTACTTGATTAGAAGAAGCATAGTTAATTTTAAATGCCTCCTTAGCTGGTTGAAGAGAGACATGTATAGAAATAGTCATAATCATAGCATACTACTCCACTATAAGTGTACCTCTTATAAGACACAAATTGGCACTTAAAACTATAGCTCATCTTAAAAATTCACTAGGAAATTATTACTAACTTGATGTGAATTGCTCTTAAGTATCATAGTAAACATGGGCAACAAGTTTATTTTCACTACCACGTCAAAGCCCAGCAATAAGAAAAATTGAAAGAAAAAGTAAAGCTACTCTGTGGAAAACAGACCTTTTTCCCCCTCAGATAATTTCATGTTTGCTTATGGGAAAATACTGCAGAGAGAAAATTTAGGTATTTTACTGGACCGTTATTAATTTTTCAAATTAGTTTTCCTGAGTAAAATGTTGTCGAACAGTGGTCAAATTTCCTTATCTTCTCTGATAAGGAAAGCTAAAAAGAATTTAGTTGAGTTAAAAGAGTTAGGTCTGGAGGTGGCCATGAATTCTCAAATAAGACATTCTGGTTTAGAAGTACTTTCTCTTCTTTATTTAGCATCATTACTCTAAGTTAGCTATTCTACCCTCATTGTTGGAATTTATTATATTGATGTATAACATATGTGAAAATTATATTGAAAATGGATATAATTTTGCTTCATACTGTTTATTGCAATAAATATGTTTTAAAAAGCAGTTTAAAATTATACTGGTAGTGATTTGTCCTTTACTTTTCCTCTTTAATCCTTTTGGCTCTCTAAATTTTTTTTAAGTTTTTGTTGTTTCCTTTATTTGCTCGCAATGAAGAAAAGTTGTTTAAGAGATACAAACTAGCTTCCTAGCTGAAACTTTCTCACCGCTAATCATGCCAAGTGATCGGTGTCCCTAGAAATAAAGACTATTATAATGCTCTAAGCATTACTAGTTTAGTGTCCATTATGGACTATGAGAGGAATTAAAATAAAGAGGCAAGTTTGACACAAATTACTGTGATGCCCCAAATACATACACCGGCCATCAAGAAAAAGAGGCACTGAGATTTATTTGTGAAGGATGTTATGTCTCCCAAAAGGTTCAGGATGCGTTTTCTGGTTTTTATGTTACGTGGCAATTCACATACAGAAATAAATACAATAAAACCATAAAAAGAAACAAATCCTCCGAGTCTGGCCGTGAATGTGCTCATATTTCATACTTGCCATAGTGAGGAGGTTACAAGTCAGATTCTGCTCTTCTCTATTTCTTCAAATATTCTGGATTGTTTAAACAATTTGACTCTCTCTAATTCTTAACACATTCTGGTGCATTGTTTTAGTTCTTTTTTCCACTGCTTAGACCAGACAAGTCAAGTAGTATGCACAAACTTGTATGAAGTTTCTAAAGGCTTGCTGCAAATAATTACTTGGAAGAGTTTGGAAGCATCCTTTTTCACGACTGTTTTAAACCCAGTCTCAGTACAGTGCCTTTAACTTTTAATGCTGACAACTGGAAAAATTAACAAGACAAAGCTGGATAATTTGGTATTAACAAATTTGGTTAATGTCTAGGAAAATAACAATAGAGAAGTCATTATGTTCCCATTTCATGTGAAACCTATTGTTGAGATTTCTTTCTTTTTTTAAAGGCTAATTTATTTTTGAGAGAGAGACAGGAAGAGAGAGAGAATGCACACAAGCAGGGGAGGAGCCGAGAGAAACTGGGAACAGAGAATCCGAAGTGGGCTCAGCACTGACAGGTTGAGAGCAGCCAGCCCCATGCAGGGCTCAAAGTCATGAACGACGAGATCATGACCTGAGCCGAAGTCAGCAGCCCAACCGACTAAGCCACCCAGGTGCCCCTGTTATTAGTATTTCTAATGTGATCAGTATTTCTACCACCTATGTTACAGTATAGATAGGGCCCATACTCTATCATGATTTAATTGCTCTGTGCCGGATTATGTCTAGTTTTAACTTCACTGAAATGTTGCTGTGTTTCTAATTATGCAAGCGTTTTATTGGAGACGTATGGTTTTAAAACTAAGATATTTTTTCATAGCTTTCTATTTTTTTTCTATTTTATTAATGAACCATTGACACTTAGGCATAGTGCATCATATCAAAGTTTTAAAGTCACAAACAGGTTTTATGACATTAGCTTGGTGGTCCATCTTTATTGTCATTCTGTTCTGTACTAAACATTTACTATGCAAATAGAAAAATGGATATAAGATTTAAGATAAGGTGGGAGGGAGAAATGACATAGAAATTTGTATAACCAAGTCAAATATTGATTTTAAATTTATGCAGTCTTTTTACATAAATACTCTTGTATTCGATATACTTAATATATTCTGAACAAAAATAATATTGATTTTAGAAGAACAAGAAATAAAACAGCTTTTGATTTCGTGCCAAAATTTAAGCATCCGACATTTAATTCATGGTATTTAAAATTTCTGAGATGATAGAAATCAGATCATCATTTTATAATCTTATGTTCTCAAGTTGAAATAACACATCTGGAATTTTAATCAAAAATAATCCATTGAAATTAGATACTGATATTACCTTATCTATAAATTTTATTTGTTTGGCTACCAGATCAATAGATTTCACAGTACAATTATTTTTTTTAATTTTTTAACGTTTTTACTTTATTTTTGAGAGACATAGAGACAGAGCGTGAGCAAGGGAAGGGCAGAGAGAGAGGGAGATACAGAATCCAAAGCAGGCTCCAGGCTCTGAGCTGTCAGCACAGAGCCTGATGCAGAACTCAGACTCACAAACCGTGAGATCATGACCTGAGCCGAGCCGAAGTCAGATGCTTAACCGACTGAGCCATCCAGGCGCCCCCAGATGTCCCTATTTTTTTCTTTACTAAGGATTTAGTAAAGTGCATCATCAGCGGCTAATATATTATCTCTGTTTTAGTAAAAATTCTTCCTCTTCTATGTTTGTGCAAGTTCTGCTGCTCATCTTCCGGTGACACATAATGTCCCCATTATGTGGTTTGCCCTGGGTGTCACTTTCTTATATCAGGACAGTGATTGCACAGGCTACCCTATCGCATTTATTCTTCTGTCAGATTTTGAATAAAAAAGGACCAATTATATTTGGTAAAGAAACTGTATCTACCCACTATGCTGTGGAAAATGCCTATTCCTAGTTTCAGGTATCATGAAAAGCTGTTTCTTTCAGACTTTTGATGTGCTAATATAATTGGTTCCTCTCACATTCTGGGACACACTACAGGGACAGACGAGTCTATTATATTCCATTTCATATAGCAGAGGAAGTAGCTTCCTGAGGGGATCTGAGCTAAAATCAGATCCTCTGCTGAGCAGAAATAATAGAATTTAACCCTTTATGTTGAACACTGTTAAACAATGTACTTCCGGCTGCAGTAGCCATTGCTGTGTAATCATTTTATCTTCACTATCATTTTTCTTACATTCACAAATCCTGACCATCCAAGTTACATGCTTATTTTACAGTGAGGCATTAAAGTAGGAGAGTTCTTTACAACGAGCTTAGAGTTTCAATTTCCAGACAATTCTCTTTTCACATTTCTCAATTTTCTGACCTTTTGCTACTCAAGGTATTCATAGCATTGCTTCAATCGCCATGCACATCACCTTTAAATTCTCTGTCTCTGCTGAGCACAGCACCCTGTGCTTATCCCAGTTACCAAAACTAAGCATACATAAGCTTTCAGGCAAGTATATGTGCACAATTCCTAGAATATATGATGGAGCTCAGGTGAAAGTACGGACTTGAGATGTCAATTTGGGAACATCAGTGTGTTGGTGGTAACTGAAGCTGGGAGATTGATCAAGAGGTCAGTGCCTTGTGTTAAACCATGAGGGACACCAAACATGTAAGCGTGAAGGGCGCTTGGGTGACTCAGTCGGTTAAGCATCTGGCTTTTGATTTCGGCTCAGGTCTTGGGTGCTGGCCCTGCATCGGGCTCTGTGCTGACAGTGTGAAGTCTGCTTGGGATTCTCTCTCTCCCTCTCTCTCTCTGCTGATCCCCTGCTCTCTCTCATTCTCTCTCAAGATAAATAAATAAACTTAAAAAAATTAAAAATAACGCAAGCATGAACAATGGAAGAAGTGGTCACAAGATGCACAAGGATGTGAAAATAACCAGGAAAGCATGTGATTATGAAAATTAAAGGTTAAGGAGTGTTAAGGATGGCATGTGTAATGCTGGCACACGACGTAGCAAGTTACAGTGTGGTAAGGCCTGAAATCATCCTCAGAGTCTGGCAACTGGGAGATTTCTGGGGACTTTAACAAGAATGATCTCAGTAGAATGAGGTCACAAGACATATTAGAGATGGTTAATTAAGGGAGTGGAGACAAAGCATGAAAGTCACACATTTAAGCAATTTGAGTGGCTAACTGATGTCAATTGGTCCAAATTATCTCAAAATAAAAGCACGAGCATGTAGATGACCTTCCGAAATAGTCATTTCAGGGAACAGAAGAGGCTTTGAGCAAGCGCTGGTGAAAGCTGGTCAGCTGGACCCAGACAGGTTTTCATGGGACATAGCAACAAGCCAGCCTGGTCTTTGTAAGGTTCCCTTAAAGTCAAATGGGAACTGGAGAAGGTATTTTGTAATGTGGATTTACACTTGAAGTTTCTGGGCAATGATATTAGAAATAGATGTCAAGTAAGTCCTATAATAAATACTAAGGCAGGTAAGGAAGGAAGGAAGGAACTACATTAAAATGAAGGCACAATAAAATTAAAGCTGCTGCTGGGAAAGAAGCTTATATGACCAACCAAATGCGATCACCGATTGGAACAATAGCAAATACTCACATAATATTTATAGTGCGCTAAGCACTCCTCACAGAATCTTCCAGAGGTAGCTACTGCTTTTATCCTCACATGACAGATGAAGAAACCAAAGCACAAAGAGGGGAAATAACTTGTCCGAGGGTCCAATGGCTACTAAATTGTCGAGCCAGCACTTGAACTGAAGAGTACAAATCTTGTATTCTCAAATTCCAGCAGATGAAGGCTTCCATAGTGAGTGTACTTAGTCGAAATCAGTTTGGGCTGGTTTAATCAGAAAAGGATATTATTAATGGTGGACCAGAATGCAAGGCTTAAAAGCTGGTTAAAAGAGAAAAGCACCTTAGAGTCACCCTTCAAAGTACTACAAGGGAGGTATGCAGCTGTCTTCCCAGGACTCAAACACTTCAACAGAGATATCCCACAGATAACATCTGTGACAACACCAGATCTACACAAATAACTGCGCAGTGAGAACCAGCGTTGGATATTGGTTGCTCAGTAGAAAACTCAGTCGCTGGCTCCATTGAAATTGGATGCAGTTCACGCTGCCTCTGCCAGAATGGATTCCTTGTGGTGCCAACTTTTCTCATCGTGTTTTACATCGCTAATTTTTAATTCGACATGATGTGTTTGAATGGAACTGCTAGGAAACTCTAGACCCCAGAACCTGGGAAAGCAAGTATCTGGCTTCTATAACAATGGCCATAGGAACATGTCCAAGGGGCTTAGCAGCCAAAGGAAAGAAAAAATGAAACAGAAAGATAAGTGTCCACTGCATGGGTTGTCACGCTGGCTTGGACGAGGAATGGTGGTGCTGACAGGCTGGAATAAATGCGGAGCTCGAAGGACTGTCGGTGAGGTTAAAGAGAAGTTGGAGTGTGACCAGGATTGCAAGAGAACAGGAGTAGCCCTCTATCAGCAGAGCAAAGTGTTTTAGATTAGATGTGTAAGGTGGAGCCAGGCCAGGTGACGGCCAGATTCCAAGACTGGCCCTAGATTTTATTTGCCAAAGTAGATGAAGGTAAAGTTTATCACATTGAATAGCATTGCACATTTTAATATGAATTAAAATATTATAAAATTCCTCTGTTCTAGAGTGGACGAATTAGAACCATAGGAGTTGTACGTGCACTTGACTGCCTTTATTTATCTCCCCCAGGTCATCTCAACTCTTCAGGTAGTATATGACCCAGTCTCAAGGAAAAGTTGAAAGTTATTATAAGGTTGTACTTTAGGAATTCCCACCATTCTTGATTCTTTATTTTTCTTTCTCTCTCATTAATTAATTGATTCACATACTTATCTATCCAATAGATGGATGGAAGGATAAATAGACAAAGAAAGAAAGAAAAAGAAAAGAAGGAAACAAAGGAAAGAAAGAAAGAAAGGGAGAAAGAAAGAGAAAGAGAGAGAGGGAGGGAAGTAGGGAGGGAGAAAGGAAAGAAGGCAGGAAGGCAGGAAGGAAGGAAGGAAGGAAATATAATATTTTTCATGAGTTAAAAACACATTGATATACACTATATAAAGATGAATTATAGTACTATGAGAGGAGGTAAAAGAGAGAGGTAAAATTTAGATTGAAAGTTCAGGAAGGACCTTCCTAAGAAGCAAGGTTTAGCCGAAACCAGAGGAAGAGTACATATTAAAACACTTCCGGATAGAGAAAGCATCACATGCAAAGACCCTTAAATGGGAAAGAGAATGACTTGTTTGAGAAATTGAAAGAAGTTAAGTGTCTGAAGTATTTATGTTTGTCTTTTCCCAACTTGTTAATTATATGTAAGTATCTTATGAACTGAGACCACATATTGTACGTAATGAAAGACTTTAGAATCATAGAATGTCTGCTGTAGAAACCCTGTAAATTTCTAAAATGGAAAAAAGTGCATATCCTTTTATATGTATATATACGAATACTTTACTCATATATATTTACATAATATATAACATAATGTTATATAACATTTTATGTTGTGTATTAGAAAGTTCCAATCTCTTCATATGCACATGTGTGTATGCATAAGTATTGTGTTTGTGTGTAAATGGATGTATGTATAAATTCCATGATCTGGTTTGATGGGTCAGGATCTTCCCCTCAACTTAAAAGATAGTAATAATTTTGATGCCATTTTTACAAACCTTGTGGGAAATCTATAAGGTACTATGGAGAAAGGAGATTTCTTATTATATAAATTGATTATTAAATCCCTCAAAGAAGCATCCATGTACCGTTGCGTATGTGTGTGCATGCATATGTGTGTGTGTGCGTGTGCCTGTGTGTGTGAAGCAGGCAGATGCAAAAACATGATGTAAAAGCATGAGGATGAGACAGGCAAAAAAGTCAATAAAGAGAATGGCAGTGTGAAGAAACAACGGTTCAGTGCAGGTGGAATGGCTTTGAAAACATTGAGAGAGGCATAGCCTGGGTAATTGAGAGCGTGTGTGGAAAATCTCTTAATGCATTAAAGCTCAGTACTAATGTCTCTGGGCAGCAGGATTCTGGAGCTCCACTTCGGGAGCAGGCCTTAAAGACAATGCATCTTGGTCGTTTGGAATAAAAACCATTCACAACATTTATTTGTTATTTTAAACACATACTGCAAATTATTTTCTTCCGATTCTATTTTCTTTGAGATTTTAATTTTGCTTCCACATTTTCAGAAATTTTAATGCTTTTTAAAAGCAACAACGATTCATGTCCTTTTTGCTTATCTCAAATAAAATAATCTTTTGGACATAAATATTTCAAAGCATTGCATTTTATTTTTTTTTTTAAATATTTTAATGTTTATTTGAGAGAGAGAGAGAGCACAAGCAGATGTGGGACTGAGACAGAGGGAAACACTCTGAGCTGTCACCACAGAGCCCAATGCAGTGTCGGAACTCACGAACCGTGAGATCATGAACTGAGCCATAGTTGGACACTTAACCGACTGAGCCAACCAGGCGTCCCTCAAAGCATTGCATTTTAAAGTAAATGAATAAACAGATTTTTGGTGCATTGATTTTTTTTTAAACTTTTTATTGTCAAATTGGTTTTCATACAACACCCAGTGCTCATTTCAACCCGTGCCCTGCTCAGTGCCCGTCACCCGCTCTCCCCCTTCCCATATATCCCTCAACCTTCAGTTTGTTCTTAGTATTTAAGAGTCTCTTATGTTTTGTCTCCCTCCCTCTTTGTGTCTTTTTTCTTTCCCCTCTTCCCTTCCCCCCTGGTTTTCTGTAAAGTCTCCCAAAGTCCACCTATGCGTGGAAACATATGGTATCTGTTTTTTCTCTGACTGACTTATTTCACTTAACATAATACCCTCCAGTTCCATCCATGATGCTGCACATGGCCAGATTTCATTCTTCCTCATTGCTGTGTGTGCTCCATTGTGTATATATATATATATATATATATATATATATATATATATATCACATCTTTTTTATCCATCCGTCAGTTGATGGACACTTAGTCCATGATTTGGCTATTGTCGAAAGTGCTGCTATAAACATCGGGGCACACATGCCCCTATGCATCAGCACTCCTGTATCTCTTGGGTAGATTCCTAACAGTGCTATTGCTGGGTCATGGGGTATTTCTATTTTCATTTTTTTGAGGAACCTCCACACCGTTTTCCAGAGTGGCTGTACTAGTTTGCAGTTTAGGAGTGTAGGAGGGTGCCTGTTTCTCCACATCCTCGCCAGCATCTATAATTTCCTGATTCATTCATTTTAGCCACTCTGACCAGTGTGAGGTTGTATCTCAGTGTGATTTTGATTTGTATTTCCCTGATGATGAGTGTCATTGAGCATCGTGTCTTGGTGCACTGATCTTGATAAAGAAAATGGTAAATTAGACCCGTGGTGAAAGTGAAGAGAGTTGCTACCCACAGCTTTGTAGATAAAGAAACCATGGCAAGGAAAATGGAAGTACAAGCCTCAAATCACAGACCTACAAACATATTTGAAACAAATTAAGTTGCAATTATTATGCTTCTATTTTGCAAAGCAGTGTTCTAAGGTTTGAGGTTCCAAAGGTCACTGGATAAGATCCATGACCTTGGAGAACGCATAGCCATTGGAAAAGATAAAGATAATTATAACATAGTGGTGAAGCTTTACATTTTAAGGAACTGTGTGATATTCTAGAGGTTCGTGTATGAGGTATTCGACCTATTGTGATGCAGGCTATCAAAAGAAAATACTTTGGGAAAGTAACACTTGAATTTAAAAGATGAATTGAGATCAACCTGATGAAGAAGAAAGAGTGAATTCAGGCAAGAAGAATAGGTATGTAAATATTTGGTCATTTAAAGCAATTTAGCCTGTTGGTGAAACATAAGAAATTTGGTATAGATGGAATATAGGAAAAAAGAGGTAGAGAATGTTAAGCAATAAAAATCAAGAGAGAAGTAGAGGTTAGATCATTATTAGCGCTGAATAGAATATTTAGGATGTAGTTATGATGAGGAAGCAGTGAGAAGTCAAGAGGCTTCTAAAAGGGGATTGCCTTTTTACCTATTTGCTCTATGATTAATTCTCTGAATTGAAATAAAAAAAGTTGGCAAACAGAAACAATTAATGGATCAGAAATTGGGAAGACGTCAAGGTTAGAAACGAAATAGGATTCAGTGGCAGAAAACTATGCAAAAGATAATGAAGTTCTGTCTGAAAGAAGTTAGGACAGCTGGTGAAGCTAAGATTCTAGCCACCGTGTGGGGTTCTTTCATTACCCACATCACCCCCTCCATTACTGAAAGGGGGTAGGAAAGGTGAGGGATTGAATTCAATTTGGAAAGTTAAAAAACCCCAATCCCCACCACCAAAGCAAAAAAAAAAAAATCATTGTAATGCTTATCATTTATCTTAAATTATTTCAGCACAGACAGTAATTGAAATGTGTATATTCATTAGTTAAGCTACATTCTAGGAACAATCATCTGACCTAATCAGGAATTCACACTGAAGAGGTGGTTAGCGAGAATTATTCTGAAAGGCCATCCTTCAGGGTCATGGCTACAAGAATTATTTCTGTCCTTAACATAACAGACTTTTTTTAAACTGGTGTAATGAATCTTGGAAATGGGAGATTTTATTAGTGGTATTTGTAGTTTTGTAATTAGCTTAATAGCTGTTAAAAATGAGCTCTCGTAAGTCATACTAGAGACAGCCAATATGTGCACCAATTAAAACAGGTTCAGTTATAAAAGAAGACATTTCATTTTTGCATGTATATGGGTAACATTCTAGAAAATGCCTTGTAAGTATCCTTAGGGATAGTGCTGTAATGATCCTGTGTCCAGAAGGCTGCATGATATCAACTACAAGTATCATAGAATTTGTCTGTAAAATGGTGTCTTGTCACCTATAAGTGACACTTCCATGCTAGCTGGGTTTAGAGCACATCACACAAAAAAAGGGGTGCCTAGCTGGCTCTGTAGGATAAGCGTCTGACTTTGGCTCAGGTCGGCTCAGGTCATGATCTTACAGTTCGTGAGTTCCAGGCCTGTGTCAGGCTCTGTGCTGACAGCTCAGAGCCTGGAGCCTGCTTTGGATTCTGTGTCTCCCTCTCTCTGCCCCTCCCTCACTCGTGCTCTGTCTCTGTCTCTCTCTCTCAAAAGTAAAGAAAAATTAACAAAAATTTTTTTTAAAAAGCTGAAACATAATTGAGCCTGCAGAAGAAATATATGGATGATTTCACGGCTTTTAATAAGAAGACAAAAAGGTAGAGCAATATTGGAATTGGTGACAAATTTGGCTCTGAGATCTGATTTTGTTATTATCTGGCCCTGAGATTATGGAGGAAGTGGCTAATCCTCATCCCCTTCTGACTAGTCTTGGCTATCTTTATCTGCTAAAACACACAAGGTTTATGCATGATTATGGTGTTCTTTTACCTATTTGCTCTGTGATTAATTCTCTGAACTTCCTCAGCATTGATTTTATCTTAGGAAACTGAGTTCTGCAAATACATTTACCAGACTCTCTTGCTAACTGTTTGCTGATAGTTTGGGCCAGTAAGAAGCACTTGTGGGAAGAGGACTGGGAAGGGAAGATAATTGCTACAATAAAGTACCGGGAACATGGGTATGAGGAGCCCAGCAGCCTTAAAAGGCTCTGCAGTGACTGTCTTCTAAAGGCAGAGAATGGTAGCCGGAGAGAACACCACTGAAATGGACTTGCTGGAATCCTGGGTCATGACAAAGGTCTCTTAAAGTAGCTGATAACAGTAACAGACAAAGTGGGTAAAATTACTATAATGGGTAGGAGAGGCAGATTGGCAATCAGAGTGTTTTATCTGCGTGGATCTCTGACAAAGTGATCTTGGTGCCGCTAGGAATGAAATTGATGGCCCTCCTACACGTATATAATTGGGTCTCTGTAACTGGGAAAATGCTGGATTTGATGAGCAAAAGCATGCTAATTGGCTACAATAAGAAGACAAGGCCTATCACTCTCTTTAATTCTGTACATTTCGAGGCAGTTTAAATCATCGATTTTGATATAATACAACCCTCATTTTACATAATTAAATTGGGAGTGCCATTCTGTACTTTATGGAAGGATTTTACTATTATTTATTTGTTCATTTCTCATCTCTCTCTTCCCTCTAGAATGGGAATTGTGGGAAAGTGGAGAAAATTATGCTATCAGATTGACCACTGAAACCAAGAACGTCTAACGGCGTGTAGCAAACTGATCCAATTACTTAGTTTCTGGAGCTGTTTCGAACATTTATTATTTTGTGCTTTTATGAAAATTTGAATGAAAAATGTGAAAGCAGATAGACATTTTATTAGCTACCAGCCTGCTTAACTCAGAAGTCACCCCAGAATCTGGGTTTCAGTAAATGAGTACAAGATAAGTTGCATTTGTTATGACAAATCACTCTTTTCTTGGCATACTTTGATAGTTCTTAGGCTGCCACAAATCTCTCCTTGTCCCACCAAGAGTATTATACAATTTTGGAAAAGAAGTCCAGTCCATGATTCTGCCAACAGGCTGTTTATTTAAACATAATAAAAATACATTTCCCATCTCTTAGACAAAAACAAGACATTTTATTGGATGTATATGCACATGTATACTTATTAAAATATGTATATATATAATTTACATATGTTCTGTCATATATGGCAGTTTGGTGGAAGTATTATTATGTGTTATGAGGTGATTTAAGAACTGGATACTTAAGATTATCACAGAAATCAATACCACTTTCTTAATGTTTTTTGGTTTGAAAGTCATGTTAATTTCATGATGCTAAAATATCCCTTTTCCTTATTAATTCATTAAAATCAATGGTAAATCTTTCAAAAAATTATATTTTTTGAAACAAAATATTATAAAGTGAGTAGTAAATATTAGATTTAAACCCTAAAATTCCAACTTTGAGGAAAGTGAGAGGACTTTTCTCTGTTATCTATTCCTTCTCAAGGGTATTTCTCGTAAAAGATAAAATCTAGCAACAATCTTGATAATGTAAGTAGAACCAATATTAGGTGCATCCATATTAGTGTTAACAGAGAACAACACAAATGTTTTAAATTATTTTATAAAAATAGCCTAAATCATATCCAAATAAGTTAAACAAAAGTCAAATAATTCTTTTGATTAGCTGTATGAACAGAACTGTAAAGTGGTTTTATTTGATCCTGCCCTCATTTTTCCAGAGTAGGACAACCTTGTTAGATTCTTTTTACTGACCTTAGACTCTTTTCCTCTGAGACTCCTGTCTTGCATTTCAGCACTAAGTCGTTTGTTAGAATTTTTATGATTTCTCAAAAAGGACTCTGAGAACATTTCCCAGTAATGAACATCGGGTCAGCTTTGGCAACCTTGAAATAAATGTGGCAGAATATTCATGTACATTTACCATTTTTCTGAGCTTTCCAAATGCTTAAAAATCTTTGGAACATCAAACATTGATTCAGTATAATAACTCCTTAATTTTGTTATTGACACATTTCATATGTATATACCTTGTAAATTTCCTTTTTAGCTTATATTTTAGTACGTCTGGTGATGCAGGACAATTCATGTTTTTTTGTAAAGATCACAGAGTCGCTGAAAATAGTAATTTTCATTGATTATGTATATGATACAATAAATCTGGTTTATAAGCTTCTATGAATGTTATTTCTATAATTATCTTTGACATAGGTATCTCTTAGGAAGTTTAACACACCTCTTAAAGAGTTTTTATACAGGTTGTTTGATATCCATCCATTACATCTGTGACCCTTATATGTTTCATTCTAGTGGATTTTAAATAAAATATTATTTATCATTAATGGGTAAGTTCTTCTCCTAGCTTATTATTATAAAAATAATACATATAAGTGGTGAAGAATTTGGAAAACATTCTGGAAACTCTCTTACTGAGTTCTGCCTGGCTGGTTGCCAAGAGTTACTCTTGTGAGACCGATTTCCAGTGTGGACAGAGGCAGGGGTTTCCCTAACCACCAGCAATCAATTTTTAGATACCAGCAAGGTATCAGCTCAATTCTGTCACTGTCTACACACAGATAGCATCAGATTCCACAGGTCAAAGGTTCAGTCCTACAAGTCTGCCTCCACCCCTGCCCCTTCAGATGCCAAACGCAAGGCCAGATGGCTACCTGTTCTTCTGACAGATCAGCTATAGTTTGAACGTTCCAAAAAACATTCTCCTTGGACTTCAGATGCCAGTCAATGTCCAGATTGCTACCTGCACTTCCAACTAACTAGCTATACATCAGGGGTTTCCATTAACCTCACCTTGGGTTTGATTAATTTGCTAGAGTAGCTCACAGAATTCAGAGTAACATTTACTTAATAGATTACCAGTTTATCATGAAAGGGTATAACTCCAGAGCAGTCAGATGAAAAAGATGCTCAGAGCCGAGTATGGGGAAAGGTCACAGAGTTTCTATCCTCTCTCTTGACACACCTCTTTCCCCAAAACTCCATGTGGTCACCAACCCGGAAAGCTCCGAACCCAGTCCTTTTGGAGGACTTTATGGAGGCTTCATTATAATAGACATGGGTGATCAAATCATTGACTAGTCACCATGGATCCAACTTCCATCCCCTCTACTTTCCCCAGAGGTTAGGGGGTGAGACTGAAAGTTCCAACCTTCTAATCACCTGGTATTTCTCTTGGCTACCAGCCCCCAGCCTTAGGTGCATTCCAAAAGTTGCCTCATTAACATAACAAAAGATACCTTTGCTGCTCCTCTAAATCAACAAATAAATATTTCTTTTACTCTTTATTTTTTTAAATGTTTATTTATTCCTTTTGAGAGAGGAGCAGGGGAAAAGGCAGAGAGATTCCCAAGCAGGCTCTGCTCTGAGCCTGATGCAGGGCTCGAACTCATGAACCCTGAGATGATGAACTGAGCCGAAATCAAGAGTGGGACACTTAACCGATTAAGACACCCCGGTGCCCCTAAATAAATATTTCTTATTAATCACAGTATTGCAGAACCAAGTCTCCAAGCATCTATAAAATGCTGAACACTAAAGGCTAATAGGCTCTGAGACACTGGAAGTATTTGCTTACTTGGAGTTTTCTGAATATGGATTCATTGTCAAAGTTGTGAGTAACAGTTATTTAATACTGCAGTTACACAGTGTGCTTCAATATTGTACAAAACAATGGTACATGATTGTCAGAAAAGACTTTCTTTCATAAAAATTAAATTGAATATTATGGAAATAATAAATAATGGAAATGGTTTTGAAAATAAATTGCTGATAAAATGGGTATGAGTGAGATAGCCATAAAGTATATCAGCAGGAAAATCATAAAAATTTCTAACGATTCTCTACTCAAATTGTTATACACATGTCTATAAGTTCTTGCTATATATAAGAGAAAGAAAAACTTGAAATCATAAATATAAATTTGGCAATGTCAAGTCAGTTTTTAGTGGTTACTTTTGCAATAGTTTTTTTATTTTCTTTTTTGTTTACCCTGATGATAAACCTATCTGAATAAGAGCAGACTTAGTCATAATGAGAACAATAGAAATTTTTCTTTAATGCTGTCCAAAATTGTGTTGAAATACTAATCTTACTAAATGTTTATCAAAACAGTTATAAAGAATTTTTGACATATGAGATGTATTAAAGTTGTAATAGCAATAATTATTTGGATGGTGAAAACCAGTGTTACTGGATGGTTGCAAGGTTATCTTATTCACATTGCATTTATTTTTCTACCTTACTTGAGAAATTATAGTCCTGTTAAGGTGGCCAACTTCCATGACTTATATGTTTCTTGTGCTAAATTATAGTTCATAAAAGTATCGAGCTACAATTATGGCATTTTCCAAAAATATATTACCAAAAGGGTAGAATCCGGATGTTTCTGCCAAAGTATCCTGGTCTTTCCATGTCATTTTGAAGTAAACTTTAAAAAAAATTCTATGGCCAGGGTTGCCCAAATGGCTCAGTCAGTTAAGCCTCCAACTTCGGCTCAGGTCATGATCTCATCAAAACCCTGATAAGGCTCTGTGCTAACAGGTCAGGCCCTGGAGCGTACTTCAGATTCTGTGTTTCTCTCTCTCTCCACCCCTCTCCCGCTCATGCTCTGTCTCTCAAAAATAAACATTAAAAAAATTCTATGGCCAGCCAGGTATGAGTACTGAAATACAAGCCGTTCTATAAGACATAAGCTCTACGTAAGCCACCTTTGCCCTGGGCCATTTATTTAACAAACATTCGTTGGGTCTAGCGTGTCCATCAGGCTCTGCTCAAGGAACTGGTAACAAAAGAATCAATAAGAGGTGGTACATTGCTGTTCTCAAGAAGTCACGTGTACACCAGGGCAAAAAACAGCCCTCTGTGACTCACCTGTATAAATAAGAGTGCTTCAATAACCGTGCAAAAGGGAAAGCAGAAAAGAGCAAGCAACATGACAAATATAGAATTCAGCTCTCAATCTATACATTTATCATCGCTGATTTTCACGTGGAAAAAACCATCCGCAAGATACATTCCTGTCTTATCGCCAATGAATATACCATTCTCAATTACTCCTCTTTTAGCTGCTTTTGTGTGCGTGTGTGATCTTTGTGATCATATCACCCTTGAAACCGGGCCCAAAGCCTAGTTTTGTTTTTTTGTGTGTGTTTAATATGTAGGAAATAACCAAATACTCGATGCTTATTTTTTTTTTCGTTGCATTCAATTGAATATTTAAAAGCTCTGGATTAGGCTTGAAAGTGCACCATATGCTTTATTTAGTCAGCGCCAAAGCTGGGTGTTCTCTACCCCAAATTTACCCTCTTTATTTAGGTTACTTTATACTCTTAAATATTTATTTCTTTATCTCAAAGTATTTAAATCCAGGCAAATAAACTTTTACAGAGTGAGGGGCACGTGTTCCTAAGTTATTGTGTTAAAATCACCTTTCCAAACTATATCTATGACATGGACTCATGGAAAAAATTAAGAAAATTAGAATGTTTGAGACTAAGCATCTCATAGTTGATAGTACTAACCACCAGAGTGCAAGTTAGAATGACCTCTTTATTTTGGAATGATAAGTAAATGCTAAAATGTTTCGTTATTTTAAAAATGATAATATTAACTATAAAACCCAGTTATTGCACATGGAAGGTTTATGAGACTTAGGGATACATTGACCTGAATTTATAATTTAAATGGCTAAAAATGAAGACCAGAAGGAGACATTATGACACTTTGTAAACATGGCTTTTACCATTATTTTTTTTTTTGCTTTTACCATTATTTTCCTAACAATATAAATTCACTTACCATTTTATTAGTAACATCAATTTTAAAATTCTGCCGTCTTATAATGCCCCAGAGAATATATATATATTTTTATATCAGGCATACCAATTACTAAATCCAAGATGATTCCCAGCCCGGTATGGAAACTGAAATTACTAAATCTACAGTCCTCTCCTAATATCAGAAATAGCTTAAAAAACAAAAACAAAAACAATATCAAATCGAACAAGGATAATTGGCATGGAAGATAAAACTTAGTGTTAACCAAGTAGAAAGTATATCCTTCATAATTAGGGATGCTTAGAGTCTACGTTTTCTAACTCCTGTGGACTAAGGAGGAATGCTGAGACTAACCTCCAAGACAGAGACGCTTCTTTCCTTTCCCTTACCAAAGTCCTCCCCATTCTTTCTCTGAAATGCAAGGAAGGTCAATCACGCGGAGCTCAGACACTCCAACCCTTACCCCTGACACAGAAACTACCTGGCAGGGAACTTAAGTCCTTAAATTCACTGTGCAAAAGGTGCTGGTGTGAATTGGGATGCAC
>PITB01017126.1:0-38341 GCA_004024585.1 Paradoxurus hermaphroditus
CCCCTCCCCCTCCCCTCCCCCTCCCCCTCCCCCCCCCGGTCTCCACAACGCACCAGGAGAATGCAAACTTCACGAAGGTGCGGCTGTTTTTCTACCTGCTTCCTGGCTGGTCTCCAAACGGTGCCTGGCACACAGCACACCTCTTTTACATATTTGTCGAGCTGCTGATGTCAACAGTAGGACGCTTATTAAGAGCTCAGGAGCTGGCGTGTGCGAGGGGCAAATCAGCGTTCGTTTCTCTCGTCACCATTTATTTCAAATAAGCTACTTAATTGCCAAATTTTCTGTCTGAAGTGACTCTGAGTTTGAGTCAGATATCTTCCCCCGGGCGTCCTCGCTTGCACACACGTGTGGGGTAGGCTCCTGCGGCGTCTGTAGATGTGACTTCCAGCCCCAGATTCCTTCCTGCCGGGCATAGCGAGCCGTGACATTTATAAATCTCTGGGCTCTTAATCCCCCGCTGATCCTCAGAGAGGAGTGCGGTTTGTTGCTAAACACATTGCCGCACTTGGACGGAAGGAATGAGGAGATACCCAGGCATCGGTCCCGGCCTGTGACACTGCCTCCGTTCTAGAGAGGAGGACAGCGGGACCACAGCTCCCGGCTGCGGAGGGGCCAGAGTGGGCCAGGGAACATTCCTTTGGGGTCCTGGTCCTCCCACTGCAACGCCCGAGGGTTGGGGCAGACCTGTCTGTTTCAAGACCTTTTCCTTCCGTCGAGCCGAGGTTAGTCTTCTAAGGAGAGTGTTCCGGCACTGCCGGAGTGATTCCCACAGAGTCAGGCTCAGAAGCCCCTGTTAGCATGCAAGTGTCCTACTTTGGAGCGAAGACGGGTTGCAATTCATGGTGCACAGCCTGGAGAGCCAAGCCGGGGCCCCCTACAATCAGTCACCGCTAAAAGGAACAGCGTGGCCGTGGGTGGGTGTGTTAGGACAACACAGGGCAGTGGTGCCCAGCTCGATGAAGAACAGTGTGGGTGTCCTCCAGGAAAACCCAGCATTTTAAAGGCTCCCCAAAGCCCACCGCAGTTACAAGAGCCATCGAGAATAAGTATGTGGACACCAAATGGTGGCTGAGGGGAGCCCGTGTTTGCAAACCCACCATCGTGGAAACACCCAAAGACAAGTGTCTTTGTCCATTCGGTGATTACATCTTGCAGGACATGAAGTGGTGGAGAAAGCTCTAAAGGCCGAATCAGACCCTGAACCGTTGAAGATTCGTTTGCCTGCGAGTGGCTGGCCGGTACCAAAGAGCAAGCCACCTGGAGCGGGCGAAGGGGGCCACGTTTGGGCGGCCCACGGGCCTCAGACCCCCAGGACCGCTCGCCTGTAGACCCCGCCAGCCGTCGTTGGCAGGAAGGGAGTTCACTTATCACAGCACAAGACTCTGTGTGCCGGCAGTGGGCCGGGGCTACAGACAGAGCCAGCCGCTCGCCCCCCAGAAGCTCACGGCCCCGCGGCTGCCCCACACACTTGCAAATACTGAATGTGCAGAAATGAGACTTACTCTTCAGGAGAGAGCACTTCCCGAAGAATCAGAAATATGACACCATTTTCAGTTACTTCTTTTTCTTTCTTTCTTTCTTTCTTTCTTTCTTTCTTTCTTTCTTTCTTTCTTTCTTTCTTTCTTTCTTTTTTGTTCTTGTTTTTTTCCCCTTTGCTTTTTTTTTGTTAAGCTCTATTGATGTACTGTTCACGTACCATAGAATGTACCCAATTCAAAGTGTATCTTTCCGGAGCTCTCAGTATACTTAGCAAGTTGGGCGACCGTCACCCCAGAAGCAGGCTGCATGCGCCTTTGTCGTCTCTCCATTTCTTCCCTCAGCCCGAGGCAGCCACTGCTTTTCTGAACAGTCCTACAAGGGAACTATACCACATGGGGTCCTTCGTGTCTGGTTTCTTTCACTTAGCATAGTGTTTTCACGGTTCCTCTGTTAAACACACTCAGAAGCAGGGTTTCCAGCATCAGTGTAGACTTTAATTTTGTCCTTTCCCTTCACAACGGAAGTGCGATTAACGGGCCCAGATCCGGTGAAGGTAAAGACTCGTCACTTGCAGAGTGCCTGCTCATTTCAATCTCAATTGAGATTTGATCCCTTATCTTTAATATTGGTGCTTTTACTTTTTTTTGTTTTCAGTCACGTCTTAGAATGAGTAGAACGTGGGGGCGCTTGGGTGGCTCAGTCGGTTGAGCATCTGACTTTGGCTCAGGTCACAATCTCACTGTTCGTGGGTTCGAGCCCCGAGTCGGGCTCTGTGCTGACAGCTCAGAGCCTGGAGCCTGCTTCGGATTCTGTGTCTCCCTCTCGCTCTGCCCCTCCCCTGCTCATGGTCTATGTCTCTCTCTCTCAAAAATAAATAAACATTAAAAAAAATAAGGAATGAGTAGGAGGTGGTGGAATAGTTAAGAAATTGTCTCAACAAGGACGGTGCTGGTCCCGGAGCCACTGGCCGGCAAGCCGAGGTAACGTACCAGGTAACTTGTCACGTGGCGCGTGGAAGTCAGCGTCTCACCCAGGGACGGGTGGAAGGGCGGCATGTTCGGAGCTTGGAAGTGTGAGTGTTGGAGACTGCCTGCATCTTGTCTCTCCATCTTCCCCCTCCTTCTTAAATTTTTTTTTAAATGTTTATTTAATTTTGAGAGAGGGACAGAGAGAGACAGAACAGGAGCAGGGGAGAGGCAGAGAGAGATGGAGGCACAGAATCTGAAGCAGGCTCCAGGCTCTGAGCCGTCAGCACAGAGCCCAACCTGGGGCTTGAATTCACAAACCATGAGATCGTGACCTGAGCCAAAGTCGGACACTTAACCACCTGAGCCCCCCAGGCGCCCCTTCCCCCTCCTTCTTCTGCTTTGTTCCGTTCAGGTCTTCAGCAGCTCAGCTGTGGCCCAGCCACACGGGAGAGGGCACGCTTCCTTACTGAGTTCACCGATTCAAACGGTTATCTCATCCCGAAACCCTCTCATGGGCTCACCCAGAAACTCTGTTCAGTCTGAACACCCCGCGGCCGGTCACACTGACTCACCGCATTAAGAGGAGTCGGCGAGTGGGCAGACAAGGGAGGGAAAAGCACTTTGGGCAGAGGGAACAGCCTGAATAAAGATCTGGAGGCAGGAGATGGCAAAGGGTGAGTTTGGAATTACAGGCAGGCCGGGGTGTCTGGAGGGTAACGATGGGAGGAGCCTGGGGTGCATTTGAGGAGGAGGTTGGAGCACGTCGTGCATGTGATCCGACCCTGCTGAGGACGGTGCCTTTGTTGGGAGGCAGTAGGGAGCTACTGGAGGATGTTCCGTGCAGGCGTGACGTGACACGTTCGGGGTTTACAAGGACGAGCTCCAAGTGGGAATCCTGGCGGCTATTCCAAGTAGCAGACGTGGGCCTCACAGTCCTTCGGAGCTGTGGCCGAGGTTTCCCTAGAAGATAGTCACCGTTTGGGGAGGGGGAAGGCTAAGACTTGACATGGAGGGCTTCAGTTTTCTAGAATCCTAGGCTGCTGACCGACAGGGTTCTGAGGCTGGTCCAGTTGCACGGCCCGGCCAAGCAGCCGCTGAGAACGAATTCTCACTTCCTTCGCTGGAAAAGCCTTCTGGGTACAAGGAGGTGTTTACGGCAGCTTTTATGAGAAGGGCAGTTAGGAGCCCTGAGTTGGGAAGGCAGGTGTACGGAGACACGACATTCTCGTAACAGTTAGGACCTTTCTCCCAGTCACTTTATGGTCGGCTCTGTGGGTGATGGAGGGGAAGGTGATCACTGTCTTCGCCTGCTGGGACCTGTGGCCTCCGTGGGCCGGGACCCAGGACGCTCACCCAGTAAATGTGGGGGAGCTCAGGGTTCTCCCGAATGGACGGCCAGAATGCTCGCTGTGCACGGCGTGGCCTCAGGCAGATTCCTTAGCATCTCCAAGCCTCAGTTGCTTGGTCTGTGAGATGGGAACGCAGACACCACCACCACCTACCCCTGGAGGCGTGGTGGGGATCACGCGAGTGGATGTTCATAGAGCAGTTAGAACAGTGTCTTGAAAGTAGGAAGCCTAGAAGTGCTCGTTCAATAAAAACAAATAGATTTTGAGCCACAGTTGGCTTACATTGTGGAGAGGGAGGTAAATACCCAGCTGAGGGACCCCGGACCTTTCCTCCAGTGTCACCCCCGGGAGATGATGGGAAGGCCTGGCCAGGCGGTCTCTAAGACCTCGTCGGGTGTCTCGGCTCGGCCTCTTTCCTCCCACTGTCCAGCGAAAGAGAGAAGACTCGTTTGTAGACTGTGGGAGCCGATGACGAATCGGACACAGGGAGGTGAACAGTTTTCCAGGAGACCGGGCTTCGAGCCGGCCAGAGACGAGTGTTTCTCAGCCCTTGTTTGTCCCTGAGAAACATTTGTGGGTCTTCAAAGACGCCCACGCCCGAGCCTTACCCCCGAAGAGGTGACACAGAGCCTCTGGGGTGGGGCTGGGCACCAGCGCTTGAAAAAGTCTCTCTAGAGGGTTCTCCTAGCAGCCGGAGGTGGATACTGTTGGCTTGGGTTCACACCCAGGTGTGTTGTCTTCCAGCTGCAGATTCGTGAGGCTGGACGACGCGGGTCTGCGGTGTGATGGCTGGCGGGGCCCCAGGGCTGAGTGTTCCTCTGAGAGGCAGCCGCACGCCAGGCCACGTGGCACGCCGCAGCCCTCGTTACCTTCGGAGAAGCTGTATGTTACATGTCACCAATGAGGCTCTGACAGGGGAGAGTCACCCGTCAAGTCTGGAGGTCAGTGGGCAGTGGAACCAGGTCCATCTGACCCAAAGCTTCTCGTCACCTCTCCCCACCTGGGCAGACAAAGCAGAGGGGGCCCCTTGGGGCGGAATCGTGCCCTTGACTCTCAGGCAGGTCAGGTGGCAGCAAGTGTCTGCTTCTGTGTCTGTACCTCACGGGAGGTGGGGACTAGGTTGCTCCCAGTGTGGGTTCATTTGCTCCCTAGGGCAGCACGGAGCAAAACGGAGGTGCTCGGAGTGTGGTCTCTGGACCGCTACCATCAGTATCCCCTGGGGATTCGTTAGAAATGCAGATTCTCAGGCTCCACCCAGGACTTGCTGACTCAGAAGCTCTGGGGGGGCCTGCAGTCTGGGTTTAGCGGCCCCTCCGGGGGATACTCATCCTCGTTGAAGTTTGAGGACCACTATGCTGGGCCAGTGTTTCACACCCTGGCTGCACATGACAGTCATCCAGGGAGCGTCCAGACACACTGGTGCCTACACCAGTCGGGGTGGGGGCTGGGCACTGGTATTAAGGGAAACATCCTGGTTAGTTTTAAGGTGCAACATTGTCGCTCGGTTCAGCAAGTGGCAATAACAACAATAATACGTCCAATTAAATTCAAATTTCTGATACACGACGGATACTTTTTTTAGTATCGATATGTGTCCCGCAAGATTTGGAACCATGCTATGAGCAGCCACTGGTAAGAACCACTGGACTTGGAATCTGGAGAGACTGAAAGTTTAGAAGGAGATAGAATATAAAAATAAGAAACGCACGACTTACGTGTACAGCTCGCACAGCTCGGTGAATTTTTACACACACACAACCATGTGACCACCGCCCAGACCCCTCAGCACTCAGACTGTGGTCTCGGGCAAGCAGCATCCAAATCCCTCGGGAGCTTGTTAGAAATTCTGAATTTCTGGTGCCTCCCCAGACCTGCTGACTTGGAATCTGCATTTTAACAAGGTCCCCAGGTGATTTGTGTGGACATTAAGGTTGAGAAGCTCTTACCTGGTGTCTTTTTAATTTTTTTAAGTGTTTATTTCTTTTTGAGAGAGAACGTGAGTGCGAGTCAGGGAGGAGCAGAGAGAGGGAGACAGAGGATCTGAAGCAGGCTCTGAGCCGTCAGCACAGAGCCTAATGCGGGGCTGGAACTCACAGACCGCACAATCATGACCTGAGCCAGAGTCAGACGCTCAACCCGCTGAGCCACCCAGGCGCCCATAGCCTCTTTTTAGGCTACATGGCCCAAGACGGTAGCTACTTGCTGCGTGGAGCTATTTGATGAAAAGTAATTCAAATGAAATAAATTTTAAAAGTTTTAAAAGAACTCTTCATTCATGGGAGCTGTATTTTAAGAGTGCAGTAATACGTGGCTAGGGGCTGCTGTCCTGCACAGTGCAGGTACAGAACGTTTCCATCACTGCAGAAAGTTCTAGATGGCGCTGATGTAGAAGGCACCAGTAGTACATCCTTTGGGGGCCAGCAGGCGGGCCTCAGGGCCTCGTTCAAAGATAAGTATAAAAACGGTCGTGGGTAAGAGGAGCGGAGGCAGCAGGCGTTTGGCAGCAGCGCCTGACGCACCCGAACAAGACGGAAGAGAACGCCCAAGTCTCCTCTCGAGTCGGCACACTTCCCGGGCGAGCGTGTCACCGCTCTGCTGGCAGGAGTGCTGCGGCCACGCAGAGGGCACATGCAGATGACACCCACGTTATTAGCCGATAAATTCATTAGGACGGATGCGGTCACAGTGAATACCTAATGAGGTGGCCGAGGCAGGACCATACATTAAAGTGTTACACAAACAGGGCACACCCAGCAGGACGCCTCCCTCTGGCTCTCGTTGCCCGTCCGCAGCCGCTGTGGGGGCGGGGAATGCATCCCGGGCAGGGCCGCGGAGGGGTCACGCACCACTGCCGCCCTGAGCAAACCCAAACGCCTGGAAAAACCCAAAGGCCTGGAGAATTTGGATCCCTAGCCTCTGGGTCTGTGGCAAGAAGGCTGGGTTGTCAGGGCGATTATCTCTCCTTGCCTTCACTTGGGACTCACTGTGGCGAACGTTTTGTGCATCCGTGTCTCTCACTTGTTTCGGTGAGAGACACATCAGAGGAAAACCCTGAGAGCCGAAGGCGCTTAGAAAAATTCACCCCAGTGGCTCCCGGGGGGCTCAGTCGGTGAAGTGTCGTCCGACGCTTGATTTTGGCTCAGGTCATGATCTCGTGGTTCGTGAGTTCGAGCCGCGCACAGGGCTCTGCGCTGATAGTGCAGAGCTGCTTGGGATTCTCTCTCTCTCCTCTCTCTGTCACTCAAAATAAATGAGTAAATTAAAAAAAAGATCATGAATACTGAAATAATTATTTAAAAAACAACTCATTCTGTCGTCTGGGTCCCAGTTCTGGGTGCATCACTGGGCAGCCGTGATTCTTCGATAAAAGGCTAGCCTGTCTGAACCCCAGCTTCCGTGTCTGTAAAATCCTTACGGGGTGGCGGGTTGGCGATACTCTGCGCTGGCACACAACGGGTGCTCAGCGAGTGGCGGGTGAATAGTTTTAGCCTCCGTATGTTTTCTGAGAGCCTACTATGTGCCAGGCATGGGAGTAATGGTCATGACCAGAGAGCTGCAGTTAATCATAGTGCCCAGAGAGCCGGACGGGCGTAAAGGTGTTTACTGGGTGCTGTGGAGACGCAGGAATATGCATTTCTCCTGGGGAAGACTTTAGAGGAAGTGGCCGTTTGAGCTGGGTGGTGAAGCAAGGCGTGGCAGGGGGCTAGGGGAAGGGCATTGGAGATGGTACAGAGGTGAGAAAGAGCATGCCGTCTGCTTTCAGAAAACTCTAGAAGGTCTGGTGGGTCAGGACCAGGGGGCACCCGGGAGAGGGATGAGGCCAGAGAAGAAGGCAGGGGCCATGAATCCCGACGAGGCTTCTGTGTTAGGCTAAGACGTGCGCCATCACTGCTCACTGATGGACTGTGTCAGTTCTACCAACGCACAGCCAACTACCCCGAAGCGCAGCAGCTTAAAGTATCAGTAAAGCTTTATTCTCTCGCAGTTTCTGTCACAGGAATTTGGGGAAAAGTTGGTTGGGTCATTCTGGCTCAGGGTCTCTCATGAGGCTGGCATCTGAAGGCTTGGCCAGGGCTAGAAGAGCCACCTCCAAGCCGGTGCCCTTGCACAGCTGGCAGGTGTGGTGCCAGCTCGTGGCTGGGGAGCACGGGTCCTCATCACACGGGCTTCCCGTTAGGGCTGCTTGGGTGGTCTTGTCACATGATGTCTGACTTGCCTCTGAGACAGGGCAAGGCTGAAGCTGCAGCCCATTGTGCCCTAGCCCCGGAAGTCACACTTGTCATTTCTGCAATACCCTTTTGGTTACAGAGGCCAGCCTGTCCGGGGTGGGAGGGGGCCACGCAAGCACGTGGGTGTCAGGAGAGGACGATCGCTGGGGCCATCTTGGAGGCTGGCGACGTCCAGGAAGATGAGGGGCTGTTACATCCTTGCTCCCTTCATGCCAGCCAGAGACTGAGGCGCGACGCCGAGCCACTTACCCAAGCGTCTCGCAGACAGACGTGGGCACGTTTGGGACCTTGCTGCCTTTGGACGAACTCGTTCTTTTCCTTTCATTCAAATCTATTTCGTCAGGATTTCTGAAGGCGTGGCCAGGAGAGCAGAGAACTCCAAATTTTCTGTGGGAGGCGGGGTGCGGTGTTAGGGAAGTTAACGCTCACGGAAGAAACCATCCCCTTCTCCCACCTAGAACCTGCCACACAGGCAGATACAAAGTGTTACGTTCAGAGGGAGGCTGGCCTGTTCGTTAATGTTAGTTTTTTTTTAAAGTTAGTTTATTAATGTTAGTTTTCAGTAAGTTCATGATTAAGCTAGAAACTGGTCCAATTGTCTTATCTATTGATACATAAGTGGATCCCAACTCAGAGGAAACCCCAAATTGGGGTTACTCACGAAGGCTCAGCCGGCCTCACGGAGCCCCGCCGTGCGCCCTTCGTTGGTCTCCTGCCTCGTCTGCTCTGATCGAGACACTCTGGCCTCTGTGCGTCTCTCACTCCCCGGTCCGTTCCCTCTGCAGCATCCTTGCCGATCCCTCTGCCTGACATGTTCTTGTCCGGATACCTCCACCTTCTCAGTGAAGCCCTCTGCCCATCTAGCGGAACCCCATCGGTGTGCGTGTGTGCGCGCGTGTATGTATTTTATTGGAGTGTGGTTGGCACACAGTGTTACGTTAGTTTCAGGCGTACAGCTCAGCGACTTGACAGGCTCGTACGTTACGCTGTGCTCGGCACGAGTGGAGCCGCCGCCGTCCCATTACTTCACTGTCACAGCGTCCCTGCCTGGATTCGCCGTGTCCTGCCTCTCGGCCCCACGCTTCATGCATTCCAGAACGGGGCGCCGGCCTCTCCCTCTCCCCTTCACCCGTTTTGCCACCTCCCGCCCTCCTCTCCTCTCCTCTCGCAAACATCGGTGTGTTCTCGGTATTTGTAGGTCCGGTTCTGCTTTTTGTTTCTTCATTTTTTTTTTTTAAGATTCCATTTAGGAGTGGAGTTGTAGGGTATTTGTCTTTCTCGGTTTGACGTATTTTACTTGACATAACACCCTGTAGGTCCATCCATGTCATTTCAAATGGCATGATCCCATTCTGTGTAATGGGTGTGTAATAGTCCACTCTGTCTGTGTACCTATCATCTATCTACCTTCTATTCATCCATCCCTCCTGTCCGTGTGTCTTTATCTATCTATCTATCATCTATCTATCTTCTATTCATCCATCCATTCTGTCTGTGTGTGTGTCTGTCTGTCAGATCTGTCTATGTATCATCTATCTTCTCTTCATCCATCCATCCTGTCTGTGTGTCTGTCTGTCTATCTATGTGTCTATCTATCTATCTATCTATCTATCTATCTATCTATCATCTATCTATCTTCTATTCATCCATCCCTCCTGTCTGTGTGTCTGTCTGTCTATGTATCTATCTATCATCTCTCTATGTTCTATTCATCCATCCCTCCTGTCTGTGTGTCTCTCTGTCTGTCTGTCTGTCTAACATTTTCTTATCTGTTCATCTATTGATGGACACTTGGGTTGCTTCTATATCTTGGCTGTTGTCAATACTGCTGTAATGAACAGAGGGGTGCATGAACCTTTTTGAATTGTTTTCTTTGGGTGAAATCCTCCTAGTGGAATTACTGGATTATAGGGTCATTCTATTTTTAGTTTTTTTAAGATCCTTGCTTGCACTGTTTTCCACAGTGGCTGCACCAACTTACCTTCCTGTCAGTGGTTCCCGAGGGTTCCTTTCCCTCACCTGTGTTCTGCTCATGGCTCCAAGCCTCAGCCTTCAATAATTATTTGTTGAATGAACGAACAAATGAGCAATGAATACTAGTCAAGGCCTCTACATTCTTCATTTCACCCCATCAGGAAAGTGGGTGCCATTTATTCCCGTCGTCATTTTGTAGAAGGGAGTCTGAGTCTAGCGAGACTCAGCAGCTGGCGTGGTCCACGGAGGCACTGAGGCTGAAACCCGAGCCCGTCGTGTGGCTCCCAGGCCCGCGTGCCGTTGGCCCCTCACCACCCCCTGGCATCCCCTGGGACACCGGCCTTCTGCCTCTAGGCCTCAGGGCTTCTGGAATGCCAACTTCAAATTCTCATTTTCCCCTAAACTGACTGAGTTGTTGGAGAGGGTGCATCGGGAGGCCGTGGGATGTGCAGAAAGCTGTTAATTCTGCTTTTCCTCTTTTCGTTCCACTGTGCTGAGTTCCTTTTGAATGCCCCCCTCACCAGGCCGTTAGTGGTGACATTCTCCTCCAACATGTCACTCCGCACGTGCTCGTGGCAGCCTTGCTGGCTAAGAACTGTCAGTGCCAGCCACCACGGGACACTCTGGGAGAGGGCCGGCCCCTCTGCTCTCTGCTTAGAGATGACAAAGCCATTCGGTCTTCTAGATAGTAGTTGTGACTAAAAATAGCTGGGCTGCTGTTTTCTTCACTGTTCACCTTCAGAGACGACAGGATTGTATTCTGGAAAGAGTTTTGGGTGGAGGGTCAAAAGTACTCCTAATTCTGCCAGATACCTCGGGAGCCGTGTTGAAGCGTGAGCACCCTCCGGGTTCTCAGGCCTCTCCCCGTGGCAGGGCTCGGTGGGACTTCCGTGGAGCATTGTCGGGAGTAAGAGACCGCTAACACACTCATGCACATGCTCACGCCTACAGCCCGGGACTCTCAGCGAAGCCGCATGGGAGTCGGGACTGGTCTCACCTGGTAGATGACTCCCCAGGGGGAGAGTAAAGATAGGCCATTAACGAAGAATTAATAACCACTTTTACCGCCAGTCGAGGCGCTCACACTCACCGTCTCAGTTAATCCGCCAAGGCAGCTCTTATTTGTTACTATCCCCATTTTACAGGTGGTGAAACTGAGTCCAGTTAGGGTCATTGGTTGGTCTAGTCTCTAGCTGAGCTCCAACTCCACGGTTGCAGACCATAAACGTCTGCTTCCCGCGGGAGCTGCAGCTTCATCACAGGCTCGCTCTCTTGCGTCTGCAACCTGGCTCTCAGTCTGGGGCGTTTTATACAATGCTGATGCCTGGGCCCCAAACTCTGGGATTTAAATGTAGTTGGCGTGTGAGGGGGCGACGGTTATGGGTTGCACTGTGCAGTAGTGCTGACATCCTTTGGATTCTGTCTTAGCTGACTTGGAGAGGCCCCCCGGTGAGATGCAGAGCCTCTAGCGTGCTCTTGAACCCTGAGTGGGCGCCAGCTTTCAGCTGAGCTGCAGCAGTGCTGGCGTGAAACGAAGCTCACTCTCTCTCTCCTCCCCCGGAGCCCTGCTTGGGGGCCCTTTGGGCATCGCAGTGGCTTGGCATCACAGGGAGTGAGTCCTCACGGTGATGGAAAGAGTGTTCTCTTCTGCCTAAACGTTCACTTCGTGCTTCCCCAAGTTAGACGGAGCACGGAGGGGTCAGGAATTCGCCAGCACACCAGACCGAGGACGTGACGACCGGCTAGCGAGGAGAGAGCCAGGACGCGTGGGTTCCGGGTGGTCCCCGTGTGTCTGCATTTCGCTGTGTCTCCAGTGGTTGGGACAGTGCTGGGTACACAGGAGGCTCGGTGTCAGTATTTGTTCACTCGATGACGAACACACTTAAAGAAAAAGCTTTATTGTTTTCTAAGAGCTTGTCATGATTGGCCTCCAGGATTTGCCTCTTGATCCTGCCGGATGTCAGGGTAAGGAGGATCCAGAGCTGGGGTTTCCCCCCGTGGCTGGCAGGTGCCAGAAAGAATAGAAGTGTGTGCATCAGGGCACCACTGCGGGCTGGGAACTTGATGGGGCACGTAAGATGCCTGAGGGGCTCAGTCTGCTGAGTGTCTGATTCTCGACTTCGGCTCAGGTCCCGATCTCACAGTTCGTGAGTTCGAGCCCCACGTCAGGCTCTGCGCTGGCAGTGTGGGGCCTGCTTGGGATTCTTGCTCACACACACACACTCTCTCTCTCTCTCTCTCTCTCTCTCTCTCTCTCTCAAAAATAAATAAATATTTAAAAAAAGATGCAAGGAAGAGGGAACCAATGCACACACACTCAGCTCTGCAGTGAGAGAACCTTCTGGTTAAGACAAGGTAAGACTGCCCCAAAGGCTGCCAACTGGATGTCCCCGAAGAAAATCCAGCCTGCAGCTATCTTGTTTGGGCCACCATTTCATTAATAATGTTTGCGATTCGTTAATAATACTTATAATTTGGGAGATTGCCTTTAGAAATCTAGATTTCTAACTTCTCTTAAAAATTTAGCTGCTCTGACAGCCCTTGGCCAGAATTCCCACCAGCCATAACCACCCGTGACTGAGTACCTGCTGCCCCGTTAGACAGATGGGCTAGGCTGCCCGCCCCTGTTTTGCCTCGATGTCTACTTAGAGGGCTTCACCAGTTTTTATTCCCAGCCTGGCAGAGGGATTTGAGTTCGAGCCTCCGTGTGTTATTTCTTCTGTCTGGTTACCTCCGCTCCTTAACCAGGCGTGTGGTCTGGGCTCCTCTCCTCCCTGGGCCTTGAATCTCAGCCGGCCTGTTTCTCAGCATCTCCAGGCAAAGGCTTCACACCCAACCCAGGCTGCTTCTGACGCCTCTCACCTGTCCATCGCGGCAGGTACTGCTGGGCACTTTGCCAAACAAATACTCCCCCATCTTCATCGTTGTTGTTAAAGGAAGAGGCAATGTGTTCAGCCTCGGAAGATGAGCCTCAATTGGTTCAATTCTGTGTGGAAATCTCTCTTCATTTTGCCTGGGATTGGTGTCGGAGTGGGCATGTGACTCAGTCCTGGCCAGTGAGACCTGAGGAGAAGTCTACTAGGAGATTCTGGCAGAAATTTTTCTCCTTCATAAAGGAAAGATTACTTTCTTTCGGAAAGCTGTCGTGTGGAGAGGTGATGCTCGGAACTAGGGCAGCCATCTTGTGACCCTGAGGCAAGGGCTCATTCTCACAGTGAGAATAACAGAAGTCAGGAACATTCACTAAAGTAACCAGTCTCTGGGCTCCTTATTATGGACTTTTTGTTTGGAAGCCACAAATGTGCGTGTGGTGTAAGACAGTGTGGGACTTTGAGGAGTTCAGTTAAAGCCAAAAATGTTTCTCACCAGGTGGATTGTAAGCTCCATGAAAGCAGGGCTGCATCTGTTTGTTCACTGGTGTGTAAGCTCAACACAGTGTCTGGCACATTGCTGGTATTCTATAAATACTAAATGGATGAATTAATCCATTTCAGACGTTTCAAATTAATGAGGCATGGAGAAGGCAGAAACATCTCATTTATGTGCTCTGTCTATGTCCAGGTATATAATCTATATTAGTAAACTTCAGGCAGTCATTTCAGAGTCGTCCTGTGAAGGGAGTAACATCGTCGACTTCATTTCACAGGTGCGAGTTTTGGGGCTCGGTAATGGGAGAAATGCCTTGCCCATATTCCTTGCTATCGCCACGGCTGGGGAGCAGTGGCATCGGGGTGATTCGAGCCCGAAAGCTGTCCTCCGTGGACTCCGGCCCAGTGCTCAGCTCCACTGCCTGCCGTCCTCAAGGGAAGCATGAGGTCTGCAGCAAACGAGGGAGCCTCTACAGGTTTTGTCTTGCAAAACACAACAGATGACAGAACTATCCAGCAGAGCTCGGCTCCCCTGAGCCCTGATTCACCAGATGCTATTTTTGTGCCATTTATGAGTAGAGCCACAGAAATTGGCATCACAGAACCTGACAGTTAGAAGGGAATTTTGGCTTCCGTTCCTCTCAGCTGCCAGCCTAGGAACCCACGCTGTGGTAGCTAGAACGTGGACCGTGGAGACCAACGGGCTTGATTTCACATTCCAGTTTTGCCACTCACAAGCTGTGTGATCTTGGACCTTCAAAGTCAGCCCTCGGAAGCCTTAGTTTCATCCTCTAGGGGCTCAGTCGGTTAAGCCTCCACCTCCTGGTTTCGGCTCAGGCCGTGATCTCATGGTTCGTGGGTTCAAGCCCCGTGTTGGGCTGTGTGCTGATGGCATGGAACCTGCTTGAGATTTCTCTCTCTCTTTCTCTGTCTCTCCCCCCCCCCTCTCCCAAAATAAATAAATAAAATAAAATAAAAGACAGGGTGGTCATAATGAGATAAAATGTGGGTAGTGCTTTGCACCATACCTAGCACGTAGTAGGCACTTAGCAAACATAAATTTCTGTCTTGCCCCGCTGTTCCGTCTCAGTTCTGAGGTCCGCTGTAAGCACATTTTCACATTTATAAAAGTGATTGCATTTTAAATATAAGGCAGATACAAAGGATGTGGAAAATTCTACTGAAGATTTCATAACCCTTCTTTCTAGGTTCTGTGCCAGAGAAGTAAGCCTCAGCTCACCCCACTGTAAGAGAGAATGAACTGAAACCACCTTTGCCTAATGCCCTGGAAAGCCGAGGAATTCCACGACTTAATTAGGAGCCGCAGACCATCTTCCCATCCGCAAATGAAGGACATTTGAACCGAAACTAGCGGTCAGCTGCTCCATTGGCCGCTGAGCTGACATGCCCCCAAACCAGCATGCCTTAGTAGTTACTGCACACTTTCCTTGAATACCCTGTTTACTGATTGTCTTATAGCCGGATAACGTACGTAGGTGATTTTTATATTTATGGGTAAGTGCTCTCTGCTGACAACTTGAACATCTAAATCAGGCAACACAGAATCAGATAATTGCAGAGAAACATTTGTCGTCCGCGTGTGCGCGCACTCCAGGTAAACAGCATAATTACATGGTATCGTTTTGGAGTCAGTCAGAGGCATGTGGCCTGATGTGTATCAGGTACGTTTCCGTCATCTTCTTTCTTAAAATCGAAATTCAAGTTTCCCTTAAGGAATGGCGTCTAGCTTTGACAGCTGTCGTCAGACGTCCGTGCCTTTGCTTTCCTAACTTGATGTTCTTGGAGCCCGCGCGCACTGATGAGCGCGTTTCACTGAAGCAGCTGTGTTTGAAAAAGTCTATCCCGCACGTTTTTGTGTAGCTCTTCTTCTGATAACAGATCCAGCCAATGAGATCGAGGTATGCCTCAGGTCTGACGAATCATGGAGCTCCGTTCCTCAGGCGTCATCAGTGATTGGCTCAACGGGTGTGCATGTGACCTTAGCAGAGCCAATGAGCATTCTTCCTTGGATTCGATGTATAAAAACTGCAGGAAAGACATTCTTGCTTTTGGCCGGAAATATAAAGGGGGGGTGGTGTACGTCGTAGGCACCGGAAGTTCGCTTTTCCCCCATGGTGGAGAGAAGGCCTGTTCGTAGCAGATGGTTATGAAGCTAAGGAGGGAAGAGGGGAGTGAAAAGCTGACGGGGGAAGGAGAGAGAGAGAGAGAGAGAGAGAGAGAGAGCTGGAGAGGGAGAGATTTTGGCAGTGTTGAATCCAGGCCAGTCCTGTTGCCTGGGGGCCTCATCCCTGAAACTCTGCTTTTTATTCTTTCCAAAGTCTCCTCTCTAGGCCGCGCGAACCAATACATTCTTTTTCCCCGAGGATGGCGCGAGTTTAGTTTTGGCCCCATTTCCTGCAACAAAAGGGAGTTCTGTCTTCTCTCTCCAGTTTCCCTGGCCGGTTTGAGGGCGAGTGGACCCTCCCCCACGGTGCTCTCTGCGGGTGAGCTGCTCTGAGACCAGTGATTCACGGTCGTTTTCTCAGGGTCCCTGGCCAGCACTAGGGATGGAGACTGGAGAACAGAAGCGTGACCGACTGGCGGTAAGGCCGTTTCTTGCCTTACAAGTCTTGCCGGAATGTATCAAGGGCCTCACACCTTTTCCTGCCCATTGACTCAGTAACTCCAATTCTTGGTCTTTATTCCAGAAACAGTACAAAGTGGAGCGAAGACTTCTTTATAACAATGCAGAGCCAAGTCCTGTCATGGGGCATATGGCATTTAGCTTGTCCCATGAAGAATCTGAAATGATATTGTAAATATTTATGCCATAATATTGAATGAAAAAAGTAGGGTAGAGGAATTGCAAGAAACACTCTGTGCATTATGTAAAGAGCCCTAAGTCCAGCCCCGGAAGAAAGTCTGCTTATTTGTTGGTGGCTGAGGGGCAGGATTGAAAGGCATAATGTTGTCTGGTTTCCGTACATTTTTCATCACCATTCGAACTTCCTATAATGATGCTACGTTACTTTGTAATCAGAAAAAGGAAATAAAGCAAATATAACAAAGTGGAACGGACCCTGGCTTGACCACACTCTGCCTTCTCCTCTTCGGTTGAGCGGAGACGTTCGAGCCCTTGCTCTTTGGTCCTGGGAATGGGATCCGGGAGAGCAAACATCCTCTGTGACCTTTCCAGCAAGCTCTTGACATTTCTCTTCCCGGGCCTTTGGCCTGTAAGTGGGGCTGTGAATTCCTGCGTGATTGCCGTTCAGAAATATAAGGCGCCTGGAAAGGACCGCCGATGAAATGGTGAGCCTGAGGGGACTGATTTCGGGAGCTGCTCTGCTGGAAGCGGTGTGTCGCAGGAAGCTCCTTGGGCTGAGCATCTGGGGACACGCCTGCAGGACGGGTTCTGAGGACATCACAGTATCCACCCCCCCCCCCCCCATATGCAGCATGCTGATTTCGCAGACAGGGCGTGAGCGGAGCACAGAGGGTTCAGACGAGAGGGTGGCAGCAGTAGGATCATGGAGCCGTCCCCAGCCTGGTCAAGTGCTCGGCTGTTTGGTCTCCCGTTCATCCAGCAAACACTGACTAAAGCATCCGCTCCATACCAGGGTCACGGCCTGGCACCAGGTGACAGAGGGGTGAACCAGCCATCCCTCCGCAGGGCCGATGGAGGGAGACGACTCTGTAGAAACCAATCGATCAGACCAGCACTGCCTGACAGAAACATAAAGTGAGCTCCAAATATAATTTTACATAATTATGGGATTACATAATTCAATATGACTTAAAATTTTTTAGACACATGAAAAAAGTAAAAAGAAACAGATGAAATATATTCCCGTAATGTGTTTTATTCAGCTTAATACATCCAAAATATTACCCTCTCCACATGGACCTGACATAAAAATATTATCTTTCCTTCTTTTTTTTTTAAAAAATAGGGTTTTTAAAATAGACATTAGTTTTTAAGAGTAGTTTTGGGTTCACAGTATTATTGAGGGGAAGGTGCAGAAATTCCGCACACACCCTGTCCCCACGAAGGCCTGGCCTCCTCCACTATCCACCACCCCCCTGCGTGGGACATCTGTTATAATTGGTGAAGCGACACGGATGCATCATAGTGACCCAAAGTCTGTAATTTACCTTAGGGCTCATTGCTGGTATTGTACATTCCATGGTCATTGTCTATTCTGTTGGACAAATGGATAAAAATTGATCTGTTTCCGTCATTATGGTACCCTTCAGAGTCTTGTCAACTGCCCTAAAAATCCCCTGTGCCCCACCTATTTGTCCATATCTCAACCGTGGCAACCCCTGGCAAAACTTTCCAAAGTTTCGCCTCTTCCAGGAAGTCACACGGTTAGAATCGTACGGCGCGTCGCCTTTTCAGACTGGCTTCTTTCACTGAGCGCTGTGCATTTAGGTTTCCTCCGCGTCCTTTTATGGGCTTCCACTCTTGTTTGTACGAAACCATCAAGAGCTGCTGTGCGTTTTACTCCTGAAGCCCATCTCAGTCTGGGGAAGCCACATTTCCAGGGCTGGCCAGCCACACATGGCCGGTGGCTCCAGGACTGGCCACTGCAGGACTGGAGGGTCCTCGGTGTCTCCTCTGGGCGTCGGCTGTTGTGATGACCGTGCACTAGGACTAAGAGCACACATCACATGCCGCCGTGGAGGTGCCGAAGGGCGTGGGAGGAGACCCTGGCCGCGGGGGCCTAGGCGGGAAGGCTGGCGCACCGGGTCCTGCAGAATGGGAAGTGCTGAGGGTGCAGTTAAGGAATTATGGGCAGAGGGCAAAGTGACCTAAGGGGACTTGCTCCCTCTAGACACGCTGATGAATTTCTGACCCAGGGATTTTGCACCGAGAATCTCAGCTGCCACCTGGCAGGCTGTGTTACGTGGCAGAATACTCTGAACTAAGGATTTGGGACTGATCTCTTCCCGGAAGCCCGTGAGTACGTCCCCTTACGGGCAGAAGGGACCTGGTAGGTGTGGTTAAGACAGGGGTCCTGACATAGAAAGATGCCTCTGTGTGATCTGAGTGGGCCCCGTGTGGTCACAGGGCTCCTTACGAGAGGAAGGCGGGAGGGTCAGAGTTGGAGAACGAGACATGCTGAGGGAGGCAGGTGTGAGAGAGGCAGGGAGGGCGGAAAGGAGGGACAGAGAGAGCAGGACATCTGAAGACGCAGCACCGCAGCCTTGAAGACAGAGGGAGGCCGTGAGCTCAGAAGTGCAGGCACCCGAGATGCTGGAGAAAGCAGGGACACCGAGCCTCCAGAGCCCCCAGAAGGACCTCGATTCCGTCAACGCCGCAGCGTCAGCGCAGCGGGGCTCGCTTCCGACTTGTGACCGCCAGAGCTCTAAGACGTGTGTTGCTTTAAGCCACCAAGTCTGCGGTCCCTTGTTAGAGCGGTCCCAGGACACCAACACGCCAAGCAGGCCTTTGAATGATGGAGCGTGGGGGGTCCTCAGGAAGCCTGGGAACTCTTGGGAAGAAATGGCAAGGCTTTATTTGCTAATTCTCCCTCCTTCTGCGGTGACCGAGGTGGGTTTTCCGAAGAAGAGAGTCTGCAGAGTTGGAACAGATGGAAGAAAGCACGTCTGGAGGCTGGAGCGCAGCGTGGGGTCCCCGGTGGAGCGAGGGGTGGGCCTGGGGGTGGGGGGTCCCCGGTGGAGCGAGGGGCGGGTCCAGGGGAATGCCATGGGTGGTGAGGACCAGTGGCCCCGTCAGGATGTCCCCGCATGGGTGGACACCGAAAGCAGTAGTAAGAGCCTGCGTGGCCGGGCTCGTGGTCCCTGCAGAGGACGCCCCAGCCAGCGCCCCTGGAAGCCCATCTGGGCGTCAGCACCCAGGGATCGCGGAGAACCAGATTCAAAGGGGTCTTTTTTCTTCTTTTTCTTTTTTTAATGTTTCTTTATTTTTGAGAGAGAGAGGGGGAGCATGAGCAGGGGAGGGTCAGAGAGAAAGTGAGAGGGGAACAGAGAATCCCAAGCAGGATCTGTGCTGTCAGCACAAAGCCTGACGCGGGGCTCGAACCCACAAACTGCGAGATCATGACCCGAGCCGCAGTCGGACGCTCAACCCACTGAGCCCCTCGGAGCCCCTTGCTGGGAGTCTTAGAGCAGGAAGAGCAGCGCAGACGCCAAAACCCCGTCTGTGGTGGGCCCACCCCTCATTCTGCGCTCCGTGCTCCTGGTAACGGGAGGACGTCACCGGGAAGAAG
Organism: Paradoxurus hermaphroditus; assembly: GCA_004024585.1. NCBI lineage: Eukaryota > Metazoa > Chordata > Mammalia > Carnivora > Viverridae > Paradoxurus > Paradoxurus hermaphroditus. The sequence goes on from PITB01017126.1 coordinate 19,604, forward strand.
GAGGCCAGAACGTGCAGCACCTTCACCTCTTGCTGCCTTGGCAAACAGGAGCTCAGAGCCTGATTCAGTTGGCTTTGGAGAAAATAAACTCTTGTGACCATTTTTTGAACGGATTTTGACATTACTTTCTGCCCGCCGAGCTTCCGTCTTGATAATCCGCCGCCAGGAGAGCGAGAGGGGGCGTCCCTGTACTGTGCTCGCTGCTCTTGCCAGCAGCGCTCGGAAAAGCGCTTGCTCATCGGAGGGACTCGGGGGCGTCTGAACGCATGTGAGGAGGGAAAGGGGTGTGTTCTGGTGAGAAGTTGGACTCCTTTGAAGGAGCTTTGAAGTCAGAGTCTGGTACCTCCCCCCAGCCTCCTGCACTTCCTGGCTGTGTGTCCTTGGGCAAATCACGCCACCTCTCTGAGGTTTTGGTTTTATGTTCTTGTGCAGAATAGATGTAGTAGACTCTGCTGTCCTGCGTCAGGTGCCCTGGGAACGAGTCTGAGGTGGGGATTTGTGTGCAGGTTTATTGGGGAACATTCTAGAAGTCTACACTTGCTGAGGAGTACGAGAGGTTGATGGGGCAGAGGGAGGAGCTCAACCATTAGGCAGTCGCAGAAGCCACTACGCCACTGGCTACCTGGAGCAGGGGTGCCCTGCAGACTTGTCCCTCCAGGAGGCAGGACAGTAGGGCCAGGCACCGGGTTCAGGTCGCCCCCAGGGAGGAAACATGTGACCTTGGGGAGGCTGGTCCCTTCCACCTGGGAAGTGTGATTCCTGGGGAAGAACTTGGCCGAGAGTCGCCAGCCTGCAGTACTCCTGGCCCCGACGGAGAGATAGGTGGGCACAGGACAGCATCCACTACAAGGGCCGGCCGGGAGGGGTGGCCGGGAGGGCCGGATGCACTGAAGGACTGCACGTGATTGGCATAGAGCACGCCACAAGCTCGGGGCTCAGTCAACGGTGGTCGATGATACTGCTCTGATTATGATGATTATTCTTGCATCAAGAGTGTTCGCGAAGGCGCTAATGGATGAAGGTGAATTCTGAGCAGCCCCGGGGTCTGGGAGAGTGAGTGGAAATAATAATCCTCGCAGAGGCCACCGGCCTTTGCAGAGCCTCTCGTCACCGAGTAGCTGACAGCAGATTTGCCTCCCGAAAAAGCCTGGAGCCTGCAAACAAAGGAGCCGTTGCTTTCTGGAAGGAGAAAGCCAGGACGGAGCAGAGGGCGCAACAAGGCCATTTTGCATTTGAACCGGCCCTGGTTTGTGCTTCTCTGGAGACTGGAACACTCCGCAACCGACCGGAAGTGCTGTTTGGCTTTCTGTGGCGCTTCTGCTCTGCGGCCTCGTCCTCGGTCGGTCTGTGCAGCCGGGGACGTGAGGGATTAGTCCCCACTGAACTCCGGGAAGCCCGGAGCAGGAGTGTGCGGGACACTCACCTTACGCAGGACACCTTGAGGCCCCCGTGGCAGCCTTTGTCCCTCACTCTCGACCCAGCCCCTCGGGCGGCCTCGATCCTCCCTGGAAAAAGTGCCGGGTCAGCCGGAGACGCAAAGAAGTCGGCTAGAGCCACCAGGAGTTTGTCCTCAAAGCCGCTGCCGTGTCGCCTCCCCTGGGAGCTCTGAGGGGTCCGGCCTAGAGCACGGTCTTGTCGTCCATGGGGACGTGAGGGCTGACTGTGAGGACACACACGTGAGGACACACCTTGTGGGGTTAGTCTGTCATTTTATCCCCAGGATTATCGTGGGGCTTGGCACTTAAGAGAAGCCCAGCGAACGTTCATTTTATGAGCAAATGAACCAGCGAAGGAGTGGGTGGGTGAATGAATGAATGAATGAATGAATGAATGAATTCCTCCCCAGAAGGTACTAGAAGGCCCAAACTCACCGTCCAGATTTTGGGGTCCTGGGAACGTGAGCGTGGAGCCAAGCATGGAGCTAGGACTGCCCGTGTGTTATCTGCTGGTGCTTTACTTTCCTGACCCTCGGCCCCTGGGGTCGTGTGTGTTCTGGGGTCTCCCGTGTGTGAGCGTTCTGTAGCGACGGAGAGGCAGAGTCTGCCATGTCTTCTTTGCACGCGGTACCAAACACGGCACCATTACCGCCCCACGCAGCCCTCTGCCTGGCCAACCTCCCTCCTCCTCACTCAGATAAGCCCTGATCTTCCTGGGGCCAGCACACAGTTGCCTCCCCAGGGAGACCTCCCCCCAGGCTCCTGGAGCCCCTCAGCCTCTCTCGACTCCCCAGCCCACATCTGTCTGCGGGTTCTTTGAGGACTGACTCGATCCTGAAGGCTCCGCACCCCACAGGGGACCCGAACGGAGCGGGTCCTCTGTAAAAGGCTTCTGTTTCTGTTTTTGTTTTCGGAAATGATTGAATGAGGTCAGAATGGCGTCAGGAGATCCCCAGCCTGGGAAGTGTTCTGGAGAGGCAGGGGTCACGGACATTCCCAGAGGTACAGGTCATTCCGAACAGCCCCCTGGAGAGACTGGGGTCTGGGGAAGGCAGGTGGGCTGCGAATCCCACTTCCAGGAATTCAGCCTCAGTACTGCAAGCAATTAAAAAAAGGTCCTTTCCTCTGGCTCATACTCTTCGAACTTAAAGAGCGAGTAGAAACTGTTTCTTACGCAGGATCAAACAGGCCATCTTCCCAAACGTATTGCATTTGATACTAGACAGCGAGAAGCATAGAGGACTCCTGCCCAGGGGAGTGGAGGCTGCTCACGCTAGAGAGTCCGTCTGTCTGTCGCTGGGGTGAGCGGGAGGGGGAGGTCACGGCAGAGAAAGGAGGGAAGACACAGCCCGCAGTTAGCAAGGGGAGACAAGAAGTGGGGAGAGGTCCGCGAGGCCCCCGAGTTGCATAGTTTCTTCCAAACTTGGAGCGGGGTGGCATTTACCTGTGATTGCATATATATATATTTTGAAGTTTTAATTTTATTTGAGAGAGAGAGAGAGAGAGAGAGAGAGAGAGAGAGAGAGAGCCAGCAGGAGAGGGACACAGAGAGAGAGACAGAATCCCAAGCAGGCACTGCACTGTGAGCACAGAGCCTGTTGTGGGGCTCGAACTCGTGAACCGCGAGATCAGGACCGGAGCTGAGGTCGAGAATTGGATGCTTAACTGATCGAGCCCCCCAGGGGCCCCCCTGTGACTGCACTATTGAGCAGTATCGATACCGTGCTCACGGGGCACGGCTGGAGACACAGCGTGCATACTTCGCCCTGCCTCGTCTTGACTCATGACTGCTTTCTGTTTCTGTTATTTGCCCAGGAATCTGTGGGGACAGGACAGGGTTTCTGGGCCTTTCTTAGGGAGGATAGCTCAATGTTTGTACAGCCCAGCTTCTGACGTGCTTTCCCTGTGCGTGTGCGTCGCGGAGCCTCTCGGGGAACCGTGAAGTCATCACCACTGTCCCCTCTATCACCCCTGCCCTTGGCCCAAAGAAGGAGGAACAAACTTTGTTCAAGAACAGACGGTGAGGAACACAGTTCCCGTGGTAGGCATTGCTCATGGACGTTGGCGCGAGCCTGGGAGCCTTGACCCCTGGCCCCTGAAGCAAAGGGGGGTGAAAGCTCTCTGCCTTCTTCTGGACCGGGAGCAAGGCTGTGTTGGTGGCGGGGGAGTTCGCGTCCTGCCCTGTGCCGTCACCCGTCCAGCACTGCGTCCCTCTCTCCCGTCGTGGCCGGCAGCTGCTGTTGTGGACTCTACCCACTAGGTGCCAGCAGCGGTCCCCGTCACACTTGTGTTGATTAAAAATCCCTCCAGACGTTGCCCAGTGTCCCGGAGGGGTTAGTTAGGCGAATTTTCCCCTGCTTGGAGTTCTGCCTTAGGAAGGCTTCTCCCTGACCGCGAACCCCCTGCTGTCGGGGCTGTGAACACGCTTCAGGCCAGCGCTGTTCTCAGCGCGGCGGCCAGGCTGCTCGAAAGTGCTATCGGATGTGCCCGCTCCTGACTGGAAGCCCATAGCCCCAGAGCTGCACCTGGTCCTCGCAGGCCCTTCTCTCTGCAGTGTCCTCTCGGCCCACGCTCCTCCTGTGTCACGTGGCATGGCACAGGTCGCAGGTGCTCGCTTCTTGGGAACTGCAACAGCTGGGGCCTCAGGCGCCAGCGCGGGGTCTGCTGCTGCCGAGGCCGGGGTCCCTGTCCCCATGCATGCCCGTGGCTTCCGCTGACATCGCGGGGGGCTCCGGGGCCGTCCGGGTGCGTCCTGGCCTGCGCCCTGGGCAGGCAAACGTGCCAGAGAGTGAATAGGCCGGAGCGATCCGGGTGAGGGATGGGGCGGGCGGGAAAGCGGCCAGCGTCCTTGCCGCTCGGTGGGAGCGTTCTGATGCAGTTTTCATTCTCCAGCGGACGGAGCCCCAGGTGCCCGTCGCAGGTCCTGCACAAATGCTCTTCCTGTTAGCTTCTCCCTGTCCCACCTCTCCTCCTCCCTGCCCGGCCAGAGCTCCCCACCGCCCCCTGAGAAAGGGTGGGCCCCCAGGTCTGTCTCAGGCTGAGTCATCCATTCATGACTGAAGGCTGTCAAATGTGGAACATCATACGGACACAACCCAGCCTGTCCATGTGGCTTGTGGGCAGTGGCCCTTCAGGGCTCCCCCCGCGCCGTCCCCATGGTCTCAAGAACGGCCTCTCCCATCTCTGATGGGACCCTCATGGTGAGGAGCCCTGCCCGAGCCTCTTCTGAAAAAACCGAGGGGAGTTGTAGAAGGGAGGGCCGGCGGCTGTGGGGGGAAGGGACGGAATGGGGTTCAGTGTCGGGGGTGAGCCCTGGCTGTCTCGTGTGATTTGGGGCAAGTCACTTCTCTCGCCCCAACTTTCTCCTCTCGAGGACCATCGCAGGATTTGCCATCTGGACGGGGTACAGGGAGCATGAGGGGGACACTCAGTAATTCTGCCAGGATGTGGGGTCCCCTGCCTCGTCTGCTAAGCGGGGGTGATAATGCTGCTGTTGGGGAACCCAGATTAAGACCTACGTGACTATGTCAATCTTTGCACACAGTACAAGACATGACCCCATGATCGCCCCATTCGACAGACGAGAAAACCGACGCCGAGGGGAGCTCGCTGACTGGCCCGGGGTCCAGAACTTGCTCATGTGCAGATGCGCGTTCGGTGCTCTTGACCATGATGTCACAGTGGTAGGGGGAGGGGCGGTGCTCCTGGCGTGGCCGGCCTGGTAGCCCCCGGCTTTTCAAGTTCCATGCCACACTTAACAATGTCATGTGTGTCCTCACTGTCACCCACGGAGGCCAGACGTGACCGTTCTCTCCACCTGCCGACCCAACCTCCACACTTGCCCGCCTCAGTTTCTGGGGTCCCTCCTCCCTCACCCCCAGTGCCTGGCGTGTGCCCCTCCGGGCTGTTCTCAGGGCTCCTAGGAATCACGAGGAGCCGCCCCTCACAGAGCACGTGGACGGGCTGAGTCTCCATCATGCTCAGCCATCAGCCGTCCCTTAAATATGAACGTATAAATCGAGCCTCTTAGTTTCAAGGTGGTAAAACTATTTGTTTAAAATAGCTTCCGCTCAGCCCGTCCTCACGGATAAACATAAATAAATCATACCACTTTTCCATGAATTATGCATTAAATACATATCTGTAAAGCTTCCCCGTCAATGGTAGGGCTTTGAACATATGGGCTTTTAATTGGACACTAAATCAATTTTCCTATCTCCATTGATGGAATTTAAAAAACACTCCTAGCTTTATTTCAAACGTCTGTCCTTGTTACATGATAACAAAATAAAACCCTCCCTCAAACCCCTGTCATCTGGATCCTGCTGCTTAGGCTTATTTTCCAGAATTCCGATTTCAGCCCGGTACCTGCGACAGAGAGATTAGAACGGTTCTCGGCGAGCGGAGCGGTGGAGCGGTCCGATAGCATCGGCGGCGAGGGGGCAAAGCGATCGGATTAGTGAGCCGCGTGCACACGGGGTGTGAGCAGGGGAGTGCTGGAGGGTTCTGGATGGGGAGAGGAGGGAGGAGGGCTCGGGGGTGGGGAGGGAGAGGGGCGCGTGTGTTGGGGAAGCCGAAATTGCCCCCTCTGCCTCGTTCTTCACCTCCCTCAGGTCATTCTGTTGGTTCTTTCGTTCCGCGAGGCACTGGCGCCATTCCACAGGTGAGAGTTCAGACTTCAGGAAGGTCGTGGGGTTTTTCCCAAGGTGGCGCCGAGCGGCAGAGCCGGGGTTGCCCCCGCAGTGGTTCTGGCTCCCGAGCACTTGCTCTGTCTCAGACGAGGAGGCCGTGACGGTCCCTTCTGTGACATCTCGTTGGGGCCACATCCCCGACAGAGGCCAGCGTGTCACTGCTGAGTGGTTGCAGGGGTGGATGAGTAACAATCCGCCATGTGCCACAGTTTCCCAGGGGTCTCTGGGATAAGATCCAAGACCTTCTATCTTGTGAGGAAGTGAGCTCCATGTCAGCGGAGGCAATCAAGGACCGCCCTCTGGGATCTTACCGAGCGAACACAGAAGTCCCTAAAGTACGCGAGGGAGAAAGAACCGCGAGGGAGAAGGAAGGCCATTTGGGTGCCTTCGACTCAGAGACCTTCCCGTGTCATGTAGGATGGTTGTCCCATGCCTCTTCGTCCTCGGGGAGTGTCAGGAGTGTGAAGACAAGCCTGAGAGTTGACGGGGTAAATAAAGGCCTGGCTGTGACTTCCAGCCGCGTGACTGCAGGCAAGTTCCTGCGCAACGCCAAGACTCCATTTTTCATCTGTGAGATGGGGGAATCAAAGTACCTACCATCTCTTATGACACGTGTATTATGTGTATTCTCAAATCCGGATGTTGAAGTCTGAACCTCCCAGGACCTCACATTGTGACCGTGTGGAGATGGGGCCTTCAAGGAGCTAATTAAGGTGGGGGCGCCTGGGGGCTCAGTCGGTTGAGTGTCCGACTTTGGCTCAGATTGTGATTTCCTGCTTCGTGAGTTCGAGTCCCGAGTCGGGCTCTGTGCTGATGGCTTAGAGCCTGGAGCCTGCTTCGGATTCTGCGTCTCCCTCTCTCTCTGCCCCTCCCCCCCTCAAAAATAAACAAACATTAAAAATTTTTTAAAGAGCTAAGTAAGGTTAAACAAAGTCAGATGGACGGGCCCTCAGCCAGTCTGGCTGGTCCTTGTACGAGGAGGAAATTTGGACCCAGTAGGCACCAGGGAGACACACGTACGGAGAAAAACCATGTAAGGTCGCAGCAAGAAGACAGCCATCTGCAAGCCAAGGAGAGAGGCCTCAGGAGCACCTCGATCTTGGACTTCCCGTCTCCAGCGCTGTGAGAACATAAATTGTGTTGTTTAAGCCACCAGAATGTGAGATTTGTGCCGGCAGTCTCAGAAGACTAATGTGCCATCTCCAAGGGTCGTTATGGGATTCAGTAGGTCAGGGTGCATATGACCCTGTCCCGGAGAGGCCCAGAGAGGTGGAGAGAGTATCTGGGGGTCACACAGCTGGTGCGTGGCTGAGTTCTGGCTCTGGACCCTCAGGCCCCTGTCTTTCCGCTGTTCCCCCGTGTGCATACCTATTGCTTCACTGCTGCTCACTGTGGCCTCCTAGCCGCTCCCTGGTGACCTTGGGGACTCCTCTGCCCTGAAGGTGGAGACGCCTGGAGTGGCTGGCAGGCAGGTGCTCCCGGAGGGACTGGCCGGGAAGGGCTCTGATGCTTATTTCCTCATTATTTCGGTTCTGAGCTCCTGCAAATCGAGGAGTCAGCGGCATGAGGATTAGGCAGTTTTCCTGCCTCCTGTAATGTGCTTTCTCTGAACCCCTCCTTTCGAGACAGTTATTTGAGGTCTTAGATTCCTCCCGCGGGCGGGCTGAGGAAGTCGGACAGCACGGCTTCCCATTCAGACGCGTCTTTCACCCCTAGCGTGGACTCACAAACACGGGAAGGGAAAGGCAGAGCAAACGGAGGGGTCGCTGCTTAGCCCAGAGCGCGGGGCCTGCGATGCAGATCGTCCGTGCAGAAAGCCCGCATCCCGCCCCCCTTGATGCGCTCTTCCCAATCTCGTCCTCCTAAATCCTCACCCTGACCCTTGGACATGGTCACCGGGCAATCTCAGCACCACAGTGGGGAAGTAAAATGTCTTAGGTAAGAGACCAAGAGGGAAATTGCCTCTCTCCTGGGTTGGCACTTACTAAGATGTAGCCTTATCTTTTATTTAACTGTTTTGGAGAGGTAGCAGAGTACACAGGTTAAAAGGACAAGCCTTTTGGGGCGCCTGGGTGGCACAGTGAGTTAAGCTCCGACTTTGGCTCAGGTCATGATCTCACGGTTCGGGGGTTGGAGCCCCGCGTCGGGCTCCTTGCTGACAATTCAGAGCCTGGAGCCTGCTTCAGATTCTGTGTCTCCCTCTCTTTCTGCCCCTCCCCTGCTCACATTCTGTCTCTCTCTCTCTCTCAAAAATAAATAAACATTAAAAAAAATTTAAAAAAAGGACAAGCCTTTTGAATCTGAGAGATGAGGGTTTGAGTTCTGGCTTCTCTTCTTATTGACTCGGTCACCTATGAGCTACCTGCCCTCTCTGGGCTGGTTGCCTTTTCCATAAAATGGGGATAAAAAGAGAACCTAACTCACGGAGCCCTTTGGGGGAGCAAGCTCTATTTAAAGTAGGCAGATCAGTCCCTGCACATGGTGAATGGTTAGGAGAGCGCAGCCTGCCTCGTCTGTGTGGGTCCTGCCAATCCGTGTCTGCGTGGTTATGAGGAACGCCGAGGCGGTCACCCAGGTCCCAGTTCTGTGGTCGCAGATTCTAGCTGTGTGGCTTTGAGCATGATGCTTGCATTCTCTGCGTTTCCCTTTTTATTTAAATCCTGTCCAGTGGGGATACTGAGTTCGGCCCTGCTTGCTCAGCAGGAGATTGGAAGGGGCTCCGAGGGCGCCGAGTGCCTGGGGCGGCTCCCAGCAGCCAGGAGAGGGTGCGTTCGCGTGTGTGGAATGACTGATGAATCACACAACTCTATGCGAACATTTCCTAAACATGGAAGGGAAGGCAGAGTAGAGGACGTTGTAAGGGAGAAGAGGCCATTCATCTCTTTGTGCATCTGAGGGTGGTTAGATCTGGAGTCCCGACGGTTTGGCTGGAATTCCGGTAGCCGTTTTCCAAGCCGAGTCCGTGGATATATTGCATAACCTTTTGGGGACTTGATTTCCCCAGTTCTGAGTGTGCACCGGTAATACTTAAACCGCGAGGCTGCTGTGCGGATTCATAAGACAATAACCGCGAGGTGCTGAGCACGGAGCCTGGAGCCCCTGGTGGAAGTGGGGGAGCTTCCGTTTGACCCTGGGTCTGTCTGACTACAAAGACCTTGGTCCCTGCTCCTCAGGGCAAGGACAGGAGCTGAGGAAAAAGGAGGGGCAGAGAGCGGGCACCAGAACGGCCCAGCTGCTGGGGCCACTCTTGTGTCACAGTGGAAAAGACTTCAATTGCTCTGAGCAACTGCCAGATCTGTGATATTTTAAATGCTTTCCTTTTTTAAAAGAGTCTATCAAGACTTTTACAACTTCCTGACCTTGGGAAGGCTCCTACAGACTCTGGGCAGCTCAGCCTGGGAGGGAAATCTCTGGTCTTCAAGCCTCGGTTGGAATCAGGGAGATAAGGTGCTCCTTGGTGTTGCCCTGTCGAGACATGTCTTCCTTTCTTGACCACCTGCCCAGTTACTCACCTGGACCCCCCCATCCCCCGGCCCGGCCGTCAGCTCTCTGCATGTCATTCCTGCTTGTTCGGTGTCCTTTTTGATTACTGTGATCTTCCCAACACCCCCATATAAAGAACAGGGACAGGCCAAGGGTCAGGTTGTGGTTTTATGGGCTTTTCCCTTGACAGTCTCTCTGTGAGTGTGGCTCACAGGCATGTGAGAATGCTTCCAGGCATTCTCACAGCGCCGTAACTGCCTTCGGAGTCCCCTGAATCAAGCCAATTGTTTCGATGTTTCCCCCCCATGACTTATGTACCAAGGTTTTCAGTGACTGGGGGCTGCGCAGATAAGGTACTCTAACATTACGGTACAGTTTACCATGACAGTCTTTTTAGATGTACTTTTGAAAGACATATATGAAAACAACAACACGTTTCCCCATTTTCATTCAGAAATGTATACAGAAAACGTCCCTGCATTAAAAAGTCTAAAAATTGGATTTAAAGTCACTGCATCCATTTCCAAGAGACTGCCTTGAGCCACGCTCAGAGTTCAAGTGCTATGTCACCACCTGCATGCACTAGGCTCTCCAGAGGAGAGGGGCTTCAGCAACATCTGTGCTGCGGCTTCTTTGTGCCAGGGACTTGGGCGAGCTCTGCCAAGAGGGTATTTATAATCCCCAATTCGTTGTGGGGAGATTGGATTTTGGAGAGGGAAAGTGTCTTGCCCCAGGTCACAGCGCTGGAGATAGAAGGACACGTACTTGAACCCAGATGCAGAAGTAATGTTTCTCTGAGTTGAAGACAACTGGCCAGGCAGCCAGCTGAGTGGGCACTGGGGTGGGGGTTCCAGCTGTCCTAGCCAGCAGTGGCCTCTGGGGAGTAATATCCTATAGATAAGTGGCTGGTTAGCTCTGAGTGGGGAGCTGAGTTGAGCTCCCCAGAGACCGTTCTGAACTGTATAGGTGGTCCCTGGCACTGAGCGCTGTCTAAGAGAGCTGCTCTGGTGTGGAGGGTCAGGGCACCACAAATCCCGTTCCTGGCCAGTGGTGATGGCTGTGGGGGCAGCCTCATCCGGTCCACAGGTGAACGTGCTCCCAGCAGCTCACATCACGTCCCCTTGTGCTCGGTCCCTTGCAGTTCTAGGGGCCAGGATCTCGCCTCCTGGAGCACTCCTCACACCCCTCTGGCTGACCTCCATTCAGCCAGGACAAGGGCTGGAGATGTGTGTTGTCCTCTTACAATTGGGAACTGATTCTAGAAGCCGTGAGTGGATAATAGGTAGGGGAGAGGGATGGTATATAAATCCTGAGTAACTTGGTGAATCTTGTGGGAGGCTTCTGTGCTTCCTGTATTTTGATGTCCGTGTCTTTCCCCAGGTAAGGAAAGTTTTCCGTTGTGATTTGCTCACATAGCCCTTCTACCCCTTTTTCTCTCTCTTCATCTTCTGGGACCCCTATGATTCCGATGTTGTTCCTTTTTAATGAGTCACTGATTTCTCTAATTTTTAAATCGTGCTCTTTTTCCTTAGTCTCCCTCTTTTTTTCTGATTCATTATTCTCCATAAGTTTGTCCTTTATATCGCTGCTTCGCTGCTCTGCCTCATCCATCCTTGCTGCTGTGGCATCCATACGAGATTGCAGCTCAGTTATAGCATTTTTTATTTCATCCTGACTAGTTTATACCTCTTTTATCTGCATAGAGAGGAATTCTAATCTATTTTTGACCCCACCTAGTATTCTTATTATCATGATTTAAAATTCTGATTCAGACATCTTGCTTGTGTCTGTGTTGATTAAATCCCTGGCTGTTGTTTCTTCCTGCTCTTTCTTTTGGGCTGAATTCCTTCACTTTGTCATTTTGAGGGAAGAGAAGGAATTAAAAAGGTAAAAAAAATTAAATTAAAAAAGTAAAAACAACACACATACATACACAAATAAAATAAAATAAAATAAATGATGCTAGATCCTAGATGTGTTTTGGTCTGGTTATTGAAAGGAGCTTGATAGCTTAGAGGAAAAAAAGGGAGGGGGGAAAGGAAAACATTTGAAAATTTGAGAAAACGAATACAATGAAATAGAATAAAATGAGATGATGGAAATAAAATAGAATTTGAAGAATTTACAAAAAAGTAAAAAATTTAGTAGAAAAAAACAAAAATATTTTTAATAAAAATTGAAAATAAAACTAAATTTTTTCTCTTTCTGTATTCAAGAACAAGAGAAGAAATGAAAAAGAAAAAAAAATTGAATAGATGGACCAGCATACAGACTGAAATACAATTGAAGTTATATCGTTTTCCTCTTGAAGTCAAACTATGAAGCACTTTATAGCCTGTAAACTAAGCAGGGAGAGAGGCTTGTGTTCCTGAAGAGAGAGTTTGGCCCAGTTGAGCGGGACTTAGTGTAACGGCTCCATTCTCCACTAGATGGCGATGCTTAGCTCAGTGGGGTGGATTGTTGTGGTGCTGGCAGTGTATATGCGCATGCGCGGAGGCATGACAATGGCGACACTCTAGTCTGTTCTCCCCCATCAGTAATCACACACCTGCCCTTTGTCTATGGCTTCTGTCCACTCCCCACTTTTACTATGTCAGTGACCAAGCCGTCAGGTTGCTGAGTTTTATCTCCGATGCATCTGTGTTTCCCGACCTCTCACTTCTGAGGAACTGCGGCTTGGACCCGTTCTGCCCTCTGCGGGAGGGTCTCACCGAGCAATGGCCGGGTGCAGGCCGCACACAGGAACGTCCTCGGGACTGTGATGCCCAGAGACTGCGGCCCAGCCCAGAGAAAGTTCCCGCGATCCTGGAGCGGCAGCGTTTCAGGGATGATGGGGAGTCACCGCACACGTGTGGCACCAGGCTTCCCCCTTAACGACCTGGTTCCAGCACCTGCGAACGTGGTTGTTCTCTGGGGTCTGCTGGGACCGGGTGGCCACACAGCCCCTCCCTAGTGTCCTCCCAGCAGTGGAACCGCTTCTCCCTGTGGCCCGAGGACTCCCGAACCCTCTCCGCTCCTGGGATTCGCCCTTCTTGCCAGAGCACCGCCAGGTATGGAGCTGCGGAGTTTCAGACTCTGGGCCCCCGCCGTTTATAGAGTCTTAATGGCATTTAAACCTCTTCTTTCTCCTTCCTCCCGTTTTAGTTCAGGCCTTGTGGCTCTTTCCACTTTTCCACTTTCTCTGCAGTTACTTTGGGTGGAGCTGCTTTTCCCATACTCTCCTCTCATCTCTGTCCTCCCTCTGCAAGCACAAACAACTCCCTGCCCTCTGCGACTTCTCTCTCCCCCAGTTCACTTCTCCTCGCTCTGTACCTGCTGAGTTCTGTGGTTCAGGTTGTGCAGATGTTGTGTTAATCCTCCTTAGTTTTCTAGGTGTGCAGGATGGTTTAGTGTTGATCTGGTTGTACTTCATGGATGCCAGATGGAAAAAAGACTTCCATGCTGTTCCCCATTTTGGCTCCTGCAAGAAAATCCTGGAATAACTTGGGATGCTGGCATAGGATGCTGGAGGAAGACACAAGTATCCTCATGGCTGGGAGACAGAAGTACAGGAGCGGCTGGGGCTGTTCTGGGCCTAGACAGCTCAGTTGGAGGGTGCCGTAGACCGTCAGGTGGTTGTTTTGTGTGTGTGTGTGTTTTAGAGAGAGAAGTGGGGAGGGGCAGAGGAAGAGAGAGAATCTTAAGGAGGCTCTTTGAGGAGCCCGAAGCAGAACTCGATCCCATTACCCTGGGATCATGACCTGAGCTGAAATCAAGAGTCGGATGCTCTGGTATGTACATAATGGAGTGTTACTCAGCCATCTTAAAGAATGAAATCTTGCCATTTGCAACTACATGGATGGAACGAGAGGGTATTATGCTAAGCGAAATAAGTCAGAGAAAGACAAATACGTCATTTTACTCATATGTAGAATTTAAGATACAAAACAGATGAACATGAGGGAAAAGAAGCAAAAATAATATAAAAACTGAGAGAAAGATAAACCATAAGAGACTCTTAAATACAGAGAACAAACTGAGGGTTGCTGGTGGGGTGTTGGGGTTGGGGGATGGGCTAAATGGGCAAGGGGCGTTAAGGGGGACCCTTGTTGGGGGGAGCACTGGGTGTTGTATGTAAGTGATGAATCACTAAATTCTGTTCCTGAAATGATTATTACACTCCATGTTAACTAACTTGGGATGTAAATTAAAAAAAAAAATAACAAAAAGAGTCAGATGCTCAAACAACTGAGCCATCCAGGCACTCCTTGTCAGATGTTTTAAAAACAAGACAAGGATTTGAGTTGTACCCTTAAGGACACATTTATCAAATTGTTCCTACCTCTCTTGTTATTGACTCGATGTTTTTTGTTGGATGTAAGTTTTTCAGTAACAGGATTTGGGGGCACGGGGAGACATTTTAAGATGGTAAGCCAAAGTGGGTCAGAGGTCCTCTATGAAATCTTTGTAGAAGTTTCCATAGTGTGTGCTGAAGAGCTTAGCTTCTGGCATCAGAAGACCGTCTGGAATCCCTGCTTTTCCACTCACCAGCTGCGAATCTTTGGGCGAAATACTTGATCACTCCTGGCCTTAGTGACCTCATCTCTAAAATGGGTAGAATGGCAAATAGCTCTTGCGATAAATACAGGAAAGAAGAGAGAAAGTTGCTTTAAATACTTGGTTTAGCACATGGCATATAGTGAAGTGGGCATTAGATATCAGCTATTGTTATTTTTTTTAAGTTTATTTACTTATTTTGAGAGTGGGAGGAGGAAGGGCAAAGACAGAGAGAGGGAGAGAGAATTCCAAGCAGGCTCTGCCGTGATGGCACAGACATGGGGCTAGACCCCACAAACCACGAGATGATGACCTGAGCTAAAACCAAGAATCAGACACTTAACTGACTGAGCCGCCGGGTGCCCCCTAGCTATTGTTACTTTTGATACTTTCAAGGACTCAGGTTTGGGAGTCCAGATGGATCTGTGCTCCAATAAAGCTTTGTCATTTGCTTGGCAGTGGAAAGACAAGTTAATAGCCCACTGTGAATCTCAACCCCCCTGCTTGTAAAATAATAACAACGATAAATGTATAACTTGTAGGCCTTTTGTGAATTTAAATGAAAGGCAGAGCTCATCACATGCTCAGACAACCGCGTGAAGCCCGGAAGCACCGAATGCATAGTGGGTGTTGTTTCCCTTGTTCCCTTGGTCTTGCTAGAGAAGGGGCATGATCTGTGCCGTGGTTTTAGGAAGCACTGACGGCCAGTAAGCCTGCAGAAGATTGAAAGGGGACTGGTCGGTGCTCTGGGCTCTGTCGACAGAGCCCCAGAGACCTAGGTGGTCCAGGGTCCTCGTGGTAGCAGGGACGGCAGCGTCTGTGAAGCACAGAGCCTGGTCCCTCGGTGGGGCCCTGGGCACTGGAGGGAGGCTCATGGGGCTGGGGCACAGAGCTGGGGTGGGGGGCGGCTGCCCATCTTCCTGCCAGGTGCCAGACACTGCAGGCCAAGAGTCGCCTTTCAAGGGGAGGAAACTCCCACCAGGGAATGGACAGTCAGTCCTGTTGAGGAGAGCAAAGCATCATAGAAATACAGACTGGGCTTCTGTGAGCTCCCTGCCAGCCGCGTATGGATAAGGGCACGTGACAGAGCGAGGCTTGTTTGATCTCTAAGGGGCATGGACACCACAGGCCTGCTCCAGAGCAGCTGTTTCTGAGATACCCTTGAGGATTTGGTCTTTACGTCTGAATGATGCCGAGAGTGTTGGTCAGGTGCGCGTGTGCGCGTGCGTGCGTAGACACAGGGATTTTCAATTCCTGCTCCTGGAGCCTCTCTTCTCTTGGCAGGAGCCCTCAGGGGCCGCTTGGCAGATGCCTGTGGGTCCTTCTCTGCAGAGAGCTGTCAGTCTCGAGGCAGCTCAGCTCCGACGGTGTTTCACAAGGGTCCTCCTGCCACCTCAGGGCGGTCGGATCTAGGAGGCTCCAGAGAAGAATTTAAAAAATGAGAAACAGAGCCAGACTCAATGTAGGTTCTTCATCTGACGTGTTTCCAGAAACCACCGAAGTGGCTTCTGCCTCAGATGGTAATAGCAGCGCTAACAATGGTTGCCTCGCCGTGGTGCTCCCCCTGAATCACAGGGCCGCCCCGATACCGGAGGCTCAGTTACCTTGGGACGGCGCATGCTTTAGTCGAGTGCCTTCATCAAGGAAGGTGTCTCCCCCGCACAAGTTTGGGGACGGCGGAAGGGAAGACAGAGTTAAATGAGTGGGTTCAAGAGAGCAGAGCGGTAGTTTTAGTCAACAAAACAAAAACCTCATAGGCCGGGGGTCTGAGATCCGTGGAGGGCAAGTGACTTCACGGCAGCGAGGATGGTGCTTAATCAGGCGTCTGGTCACTCCGAGAAGCCCGTGTTGAAAACCTGCTTTGTGCCAGGTTCCGACCTCAGCCCTGGGTTCGCAGGCGTGCCCTGACCTTCAGGGTCTAGCAGGGGAGACAGTCAACATTCAACAAGCGGTTTCACCAGCGGCTCTCATGACGGGGAAGGTCACGGTGCTGTGAGAGCGCACAGGGAACCCGGGCCCGGGCGGGAGTTCCAGGGAGGCGACGTTTACGGTGAGCGTTTACTGGAACCGTGGTCACCACAGTGTGTCTTTCTTCCCCGCTCCCTTCCGCCTGACAGATGAGGACACGCAGAGACGGAGACGTTAGGGAGTCTTACCATGAGGGTGCAGATACTTAGCCACGAGGTAGGAAATGATGAATCCTTATTAAGTCTCATTTCCGTTATTTGTTTATATTTATGGCATGGCATTTCAGGAAGTCCTTGGGGTTTCCTGCTGGGAGGTGCCTTCTGAAGGGCAGGACTTCCGTCTGTTTTGTCCACTGATTGATTCGAAGGCTCTGAGTGGTGCCAGGTACACAGGAAGACTCACGAATGAATGTCGAATGAATGGATGAGGACCCCCCCCGCCCCCGCCACCGACTTGGTGTGTGCTGGTGGCGTGTAGTGGTGGCGGCCAGGGATGCTGCTGAATGTCCTGCGTGTGCGGAGGGCCCTTGATGACGAAGGATCATCTGGCGCAAGGTGGCAGCGATGCTGGGCTTGAGTGACCGATCTGGAGAGATTCCTTGTTTTTCCCCGACCCTGAGAAGGCTCTCTCCCATCATGGGTCTCCTTAGTGTCTGCAGGAGACTTGGAGAGCACCTGGGGACAGTCCCCTGCATCCTAGCTCTGGCGTCTCTGCCTCCTGGGAGAAGTCAGTGACGCAGAGACAAGGGTGGATGATGACACGGACAGAGCAGGTTTCTGGAGGAAATCCAGGACTCAGTGGGGGCTTTTTCAAACTGACACATTACCAACCCATTTCTTCCTCTGGTCTCTGCATAGTAGGGCAGATATAAGCCACATTTACTGGGATAGAGCCTGGTTAGATTTGAGGTACAAAGAATCATTTCGTGGGCAACTCTTGGGGACACGACTGGCTCAGAGTTTGTGCTACCTGGGGACGGGGGTGAAACTGCTAACAGGAGAACTGGACAGTCCGTGGTTGGTCCTTGTGTACGGTCTAGGGAGGCTGTCTTTGTTTGGTGTTCTAGAATTCCGTCTTCACAATTTGATGTGCCGGAGATTTCTTAAAGCAGTGTTAATTCATCTCTACGTGCCAGGCATCATGTTCGGGGCTAACTAATCTAATCTTGGACCCTGACTCATCTGAACACCAGCTGATGAAGCCCACATCGGCACCGCCTTTACCTTACAGCTGAGAGGTCCCAGCCTTAGAGTAGGTGTGCAGTCTCTCTGAGGTCGGTGGATAGTGAGTTGCAGAGCTGAGATTGGAACCTGGTCCTGATTCACTCCAGTGACTAAACTTAACCGGCCGCCTAAGGGCCGCATGTGGCCCTTGAATATTTTTGTTTGACTGTTAGTTTTTTTAAAAACTTATTTTCTAATAGTTAAAAAATTGAAGATTTTACAAAAATCTGACCTCTTAACTCATCCTAAAAAAAATACAAATATCTGCTAACACTGCATTTTCCCACCCAGCAACGCTCGGCTGACCCTGGGCCGCACTCTGCAGCATGGTGCCGTCACTCATTTATGCGACCAGCTTGGCACCTGCGGGTCCTGGGATTTCAACCTTTGGTCAGAACGACAGGGGCACGTAGATGGAGGTAGAGGAAGGGAATGATACCCGCCTGTGTTATGAACTTATTCCCTCTGTATCCTCGCTCTGTGGGCAACCTGACCCAATCTGACCTTGAACTGAACCTTGAATTTGACCAACTCCTTGGGCTAAGAGGATGGGAGACTTCATTGCCATCAGTGTGACTTAGCATGTATAGAGAAGGCAGGAGTCAGGACTTCCTTAGAAGCCAGTGAAAAGGCTCAGGCTTTCTCTCCAAACCTTCCTTCAGCTTTTAAAAAGTCCTGAGTTTCAGAATTCCTCCCGGTATTGTTAAGCTGGATGTCAGGTCCGGGGCAGCCCTCTGACTCCCACAGCCGTAATTCTGGTGCCAGAGGGAGCAAAGCCAGGTAAAGAGCCCTCCCGCCCCCACGCCCTTGGCAAAATTCTGACTTAACAAGGTTTATTTATGTCTCTGTGTGCTACAGGTTATAGTAGCGTCTTCTTTCCCGTACATAAATAATGTATAATTTGTGTTAAGTCACTGTGCACGCCTTTTAGTCCTTGGGGAGGCGGAAGGACAAAGGAGTCACCCGCACACACATACCCGAGGAGGCGCGTCTCTGCCCTTCTTGCACGGAGCATGGCGTTTGGCCCACTCTCAGGGGAACGTTTTTACCTACTGTCGGGGATTCAGTGTCGCTGCCAGTTAAAGGCCATAAACTCACAGCTGGGTGACGGCGATGGCGGTGGCGATGAGATGGCGCTCCCACCGAGAGCACCTGTTACGTGCTGTGGTTGGGTGCTTTCTACGCCTCAGCTCCAAACTCCATAACAAACCTCGGCAGTTGGTCTCACTGTTTACACTTAGCAAGTGAGGAAACTGGGGCTCCCAGAGTTTACAAGCCGGTGGTCACAGGTGGGAGCCAGAGCGAGCGAGAGAGAGAGAGAGAGAGAGAGAGAGGGAGAGAGAGTCATAGCTGTTATTCAGATGTGGTTTTATTTGCTTCCCAAAGCTTCCACCCTACCAC
>PITB01017127.1:0-38340 GCA_004024585.1 Paradoxurus hermaphroditus
CCCGCGGAGCCAGCCTCATTTTCCTAGACACCTGCCTCGTGCCTGGCGCTGGATTAGGCCTGTTTTCCAGAGACGGAGAAACTGAGTCTCAGGCGGTGACAGAGCTGCATTTTCACCTAGGTTGGTGTCCCACGTTTTTACCTGGTTACAGCTGCCCCCACCCCTGCTCTTCAGGCTTCTGGGAGGGGGGTGCATGGGGGCTCTCTGGAGGAGGCTCAGGGCTTTGGCTCTTGGAGCTGGGAGAGGAGAGTTAACTGATAGCAGCCGTACAAGAATTGTTCCTCTTAAGGGAATTTTCTAGATCACTCACTCGGGCCTCTCTAAGTGCTCCCGGTATGTGGCCACCTCCTAAAAGCTAGCTCCAACCGTGGCCATTTAGCCTGAGCTCAGCCACACATCGGCCTCACGCACTGCTCTGCTAGGTCACGGTCTATAATCCGCCCTGACTGAACGCTGCCAGGACTGTGCGCCTGGGTGACGGGCTCCTCTGGGGCCTCAGTTTCTCATCTGCGAGTTGGGAGGGAGTTGGGAGGATCGGACTAAATGACCTTTGCAGCTCCCTCCCACCCCTTTTGCATTTCTTTGATTGTGGTAAAAAAAACCCACAAAAACGCATACAATCTACTATTTTCTTGACCCACCCATCCTTTGATGGACATCTGTGTTGTTTCCCCCCTTCAGCTCCTGTGAATAATGCTGCGATGCATATGAGAGATTATGAGATAATATGCAGTTAATGTCTATGGGACTTGGCTTTCAATTCCTTTGGCTATTTATACAGAGAGGCGGGACTCCCGGGTGATATGTGGCAGTCCTAGCTTCAGTTTGTGGACTTGTGTCCTCCATACTGTCTTCCACAGTAGCTGTGCCATTTTACAATCTCGCCGGCAGGGCGCGGGGTTTCCAATTTCTCCACGCCCTTGCCAGTGCTTGCTGCGTTGCTGTGTTTTGATCATGGCCACCCTAATGGCTGGGAGGTGATACCTCGTTGTGGTTGTGATTCCCAGAGCTCTGATGATGACTGGTGTTGAGCATCTTTTCGTCCGCTTGTGGGCCACTTACATGCGGCTTCTTTTCACGAAGGGACATTTGGAGGAGCCGTACTGTACCATAGCAATGCGTTCAGGGACAGACTTTTGTGGCTGCGGGGGGGTGGGGTGGGGTGGGCGCAAGCGCTTACGTGATTCTGTACCCTTCGCAGAAGAGTTGTGTGCCGGGCCTAATACCCGAGCCCATGGTGTGGTGAACTTGAACTCGAGGCCAAGTTGCAAAGCTCTGACTTGGGTCTGCAGCTGGCCTGGTGACTGCTCTTGCTGGTAGGCCCAGAGCTTTCTGGGGTAAATTTGCCCACCTGGGCTACTGCTACACCTATGCCGCCTGTCCGAGCCCCGCTGGCCTATCGCTTGGCTCCAGGACAGTGGCTGGTGGTTCCACAGTGGGCGGAGACTTGAGCGTGTCCAACGATCGTGGCCAGCTCATGGCCAGGAGAGGCTCTGCAGGGGCCGGGACAGGGGCCAGCCAGTGGTTTGAGGGGCTCCCCTCAAACCTCAAGGACACACCCTCCCCCCAAAATGCTGCAGCTGGCCAGACCCTCCCTTGCCTTTCAGCTAGTCCTCCCCTCCCCCTGCCTAAACCCAAGGCCTGGCAGGGGCCCAGTGGCAGCTCAGGAATGCCAAGTCGAGCCTCTCCTTTTCCAAGCGTGGCACCGCCCGGAGCCCTGAGCCCTGTCGTTGCTTTACCTCCTGGGGGACACCGTGCAGGCCTTCATCCTCCTCATCTCTCAAGGGGCAGCTGGGACAGGGGGAGGTTCTAACCCGCTCCAGTCCCCCAGCTGCCTTGCACATGGCTGAGACCAGGCCAGGGCCCGGGGGGGGGGGGGGGGGGGGGGGGGGGGGGGGGGGGGGGGGGGAGGGGGGGAAGGGTGCAGGGGTCAGCATCTGAACGTAGAGGGCTGCTAAAGATGGGGTGAGGGCCATGCCCCCTGGAGAGGGGCTGGATTCGGGTGTGGGAGCTCCAGGTCCTCTAAGAGCCTGTCTCCTCTATCCTTGTGCTTCTATGCAAACTTGGTGCCCGTAGGGTGTCTGCAGTCACCTCCCACCTCAGGCGCCACACCTCTATCCACTCCGCCTCCCAACACGCACACATGCTCAGGGAGGGGGTTCAAGAAGGAGTCAGCGCTCAGGCAGCCCAGGGCCATGGTGAGGGCAAGGCCTGACTGGTTGTCCTGGCAACCGAACAGAGGTCTCTTGGAACCAAGGAGAACCCAAAAGCCCCTCAGCCTTTCTTGGCGCCCTGGCCCTCCTGCCCCACAAATACCAGCTATAATGATTTCCTATAAACTGGTAAACCAAGATAAAAAGTTAGCATATCAGAGAAATACGCTTAGTGTTCCCAAAGTGCATTCCCCTGAACCGACCTCAGCATCACCGCCCGTGGAACTCGTTCCGAATGCAGTTCTCCGCCCGCAATCCGGCCCTGCTGAATCCCACGCTGTGGGTGAGCCCGGCTCGCCTGTCGTAACACGCTCTCCCGTGCTGGTGAGGCGGTCAAGTTTGATACCCGCTACCCTGCAGCAGAACCTCAGCCCGATTTCATTCCATGTTGAGGGTGAACCCTTCGCTTTTAGGAACAGATGTCTTCATCTCAAAAACAAACAAACAAAACCTTACAAAGTAATTTGGGGAGCCCCCTACACTCTCAAAAGGACTTGAATTTATTTAAAACAAAATGGGGGGAGGGGCCTGTAACTAGCAAGCCATCTAGCAGATTGCCCAGTGAATGACAGCGCCCCGCCCCCGATTCCGGTGCCACCCCCCCTCCCCTTCCACGCCAGTGGCCACCCTTCGGCGTCCTAACCCTGCAGTTCCAACGGCAGGAAGACCACGGCCCCCGCAGGCGGCCCCCGCAGACGACCCCGCGTGGGGCGGGTTGGACCCGCTGGGTCCTCAGCCCCGACGGCGGCCTCTTTTCCCTCGACGCTGGGGCCCCCGATTGGTTGCAAGCTGTTTACAGTCACCCCGAGGTAGCGTCCCCACCTCGGTGCGCTCAGGACTTAACGTTCCAGGACGCGTGGCTGGAAACCCCGTGTGCGCAGACTGTTGTTCCCAGGCCCGCCGGCGCAGACCTGGGCCCCGAGGGCACGCGCGGCTCGGGCCGAGGGTGTAAAGTCCCCGCCCCTCTCCTGCGTCCCCCGCCCCGCCCGCCGGGCCGGGAGCCGGGGGGCCGGGAGCGGAGCACAGGGAGCGGACGGCACCCCCGGCAGCGCCGGGCGTGGTGGCCGCGGCCCCCGCGGGCGGGGCGGGCCCCCTAGACGCCGCCCTCGCCAGCCCGGAGAGCGGCGCAGCCAATGGAGGCCGAGGCGCTGCTCGGGGATTGGCGCGGGCGCGGGGCGGGCCGGCGGGGCCGAGCGAGGGGAGGAGGCGAGGCGAGCGCTGTCAGCGCGGTTATAAGGGAGGGAAAAGTTCCCTGCGCCGGGAGCCGGGCAGGCGCACGCTCGTACGGCGGCCGCAGCGGCAGGGCGGGGCCGCGGAGGAGCGGGTGGCGGCGGAGGACGCCCCCGGGGACGCGACTCGCTCCCCTCGGGGTCTCTGTCGGACCGCGGAAAGGTACCGGGGAACCCGAGGGCTTTTGCACGCGGCCATGGGCGACGTCGGGGAGCCCGGCGGGGGGCCCGCGCAGCCGGGGGCGCCGCTGCCCACCTTCCGCTGGGAGCAGATCCGCCCGCACAACCTGCCGGGCGACAAGTGGCTGGTCATCGAGCGTCGCGTCTACGACATCAGCCGCTGGGCACAACGGCACCCGGGGGGCAGCCGCCTCATTGGCCACCACGGCGCTGAGGACGCCACGGTAAGGAAGCCCACCGCCGGCGCGGTGGAGCCCGGCGCTCGCCGGGGCCTGGTCGTGGGCACTGCGATCCGCCCTACTTGCGCGAACTGGCATCCTTTTTACTCTTCGCTGACCCTTGATCTCCTGGTCCGGGACCCAGAATTGGGATGGACAAGCCAGGGCCTGATGTGGGCCGAGGAGGCCACGTCCCTGCAGTGGAGGACCTGCACACCCGGGCCGTGGCCTGGGGCTGGGCTGGGCTGGAGCCGGTCTGTACGGGAGTGAGGGGCTCTCAGAGGTGGGCGTGTCGTGGCCAACCGCGAGCCAGCCCTAAGTGTGAGCCCTCCCTGCTGCTCTGAGCTGCTTGGTTCCCCAGACCAGGTTCCTTTTGCTGAGTGCCAAGGGTAGGGTGGGGTCCCTCGGGGGCTGGCAAGGATGTGCCACCAGAGGCTGGGGGCTGGGCAGCGAAGCTTGGGCAGGGCCCAGAGGTCTGTGGCTTTCCCAAGAGCTGCTGTAAACTGCTTTGAGGGGCAGTGACTCACCTCTCCTGGGCTGGCAGCTGCACGTGGGAGAACTTTGCCAGCCAAGCTGGGTGGGCCTCCTCGGGAAGCACAGTCACCCCAGGAATAGACTGACCCTTGGGAACCCCAACTTCCCCTTCCCAGCCCATGTCTAGACATGTCTTGCCAAGGAGGGATGTGGCCCGGTCCAGTGGGACCATCTGGCCGGAGCCCAGTGGTAGAGCAGCCTGTTCGGGGAGCCTCCTCACCAGCCCCTTCCAGTGGTCCAGCAGTCCCTCGTCCGGAGAGGCCACGATGCTCTCTGCCTTGACCGTCGAAAATTCTAGATTGGCCACACCGGGTACCAGGAATCTTCGAGATTCCAGGAGACGAATCCCGAAGTGGCAGAACTTTCAGCAGCAGAAGAGAGCGTGTCCCGTCCCAGGAGGTCCTGTTTACCAGGACTGCCAGGTTGGACAGTCTCCAGAGACTCTAAGGGAAAAGGTCTCTCTTCCCCCACTTCCACCTGAAGAAGCCGAAGGTTTAGAGGCAGAAGCCTCCCGAAAGTCTAGAAACTGACAGATGGACTTGTCCACGGGCCCAGCAGAGGCCGTGGAGTCGAAGATGACTATGGGCCAACAAGTGGGTGACCACGCACGGGCCTGTGTGTGTGTGAGCGCTGCACACATGCGTGTGCCTGGTTGGACGTGTGTGCATTCCTGCCGGGGTGTGGGCATCTGGGGTGCCACGGCCCCTCCCCTTCAGCTGGCTGTGCCCCGGCCGCCCCTCAGGGAGCCTCTGGGTACGTGCTCTGGCCTATTTCAACCTCAGCGCTGAAGGGCAGGATGGAGGCGAGCCAGAGGAAGGGATGACGGAGAGCATTTCTCGGTTACTTTTTCCTGCCTGGTGCCCAGGCTGGTGCTGGGGGGCCTCCCGCATGGGAACGCCATCAGACAGTTATCTGTCGACCCCGAGACCTCCATCTGGCAGGTTTCCCATTGATTCATCACCAATAAGGCCTGTTTCCCATTTCCACAAAAGCAGTCCGTCTGCTCCCTGGGACTGGGTCCTGGCTCTGCCCCTGGAGACTCTGGGTGACCTTGAACCAGGTGTTACTCCTCTGAGCCTCAGTTTCCTCATCTGTAAAGTGGGGAGGGCTGGGCCAGGCGGTGAGCCGGCTGTGGGCAGGCCCATGCCTTTTCAGCTTTGTGGGCCCCAGCCCTGCCCGTGCAGTCCTTCCTGGCTGGTCTGTGTTGCTTGCTGGTACGTGTGAGTGTGTCCTACAAACCGATAACCGATTCTAGAGCAGCCCAGTGCTGTGTGTGGCCAAGCCCGGGCCCCAGGTGCCCATTCCAGGCCGTGGAGCGCAGGTAGGGGTGGGGCAGCTGTCAGGCCGGGGCTGCGTTCCTGAGGCCACCTCTCGCTAGCCCCAGCCGCCCATCAGCTGTTCTCATGTCCAGGCAACAGAAGCCTTCCTGCCAGGAAATTCCCAGAGTTCCTGTGCCATGAAGTCAGCCTGTGGCCATCCTGGGATACAAAGCTGGGTACCCTGGGGAGAGTGCTCTGGGCCCCAAGCCAGGTTTCTCTAAGAGTCATAGGCGGCTTGAGACTAGTGGAGGCAGCCAGGGAGGGGCGAGGCCCGGCCGCCGCTGGCCAGAAGTATACCAGGGCTGGGCCCTGAGTACCTGCTCTGTGCCAGGCTCCAAGTTTGGCCCTTGACTTATGGACAAGTCAATACCCAGGATACCTCTATGAGGCAGGTCCTCTTACTGGTTTTCCCACTGTACAGATGGGAAAACCGAGGCTCCAAAAAGCAAAGTGACCTGAAATTAAGTGGCAGGTCGGAGATTCGAATCCATAGCCCATCGTCTGGACCACATGCTACCCTGTGACTTCACTGGTTTTTTCCATTCCTTCATTCTTCAATGATCGGATCGGTAAACCCATCAGCAGATATTCAGCGAGCGAGCGTGTCCTATCCACCAATCTCTGCTCTCACCTCTGAAGATACAGCTGCAAACAAAACATCGCCAGGAGGAAGTCAGAGCAAAGGCTCAGGCATGGGACCGTACTCAAGGAACAGTGAGAGACTATGGTGTGGCGGGGAGAGGGACAGGCAGCGAGGTCCAGAGGTAACGAGAGCTGGCTCCTGCCGGGCGTCTGTGTCCTTGGAAGCAGGACTCTGGTTTATTCTGAGGGGATCTTTGGAGGGCAGAGCAGGGAAGCCAGGGGAATCTGATATACATTGAAAAGGATCCCTAGAGAAGACAGCGCCCTCCTGGAGAAAGACAGGAGACTAAGAGAAGAGGCGGTGGGGTCCTCCCTTCTCTCAGGTGAGGTCACTCAGAAGAGGTGGCCGTTCACCTGGGCTCGGAAACGCAGGCGTGGCCAGGGCAGAAGGCGAGAGCGGCTGTGGGGACGCCAGGGGGCAGTATTAGGAGTTAGCCTCCTGTGGCATTAGGACAACCACCGATGGAAAGAAAGACGGTAGGAGTGTTAGCCCATTTTGCAGGTGAGAAATGGGGCTCGCAGGGCAGGGCCTCAAGTCCTTGGGCTTGGAGGGTGGGGCTTGTGTCTGGGCAGGAGCTGGGAGGAGGCGGGGTATATCCCAGGCCTCAGAGAGGGGCTGGCCATGAACCCAGACGACCTGGCTCCGGAGCCCACACTAGGCTTCCAGGCTTCCGCCCACCCCACTGGCCGCCTTGGAAGCCTTGCTGCCTAATGGGCACTCGCATGAAGTGTGACCTCTCTGGGCTCCGTGGGCGGTTTCTGTAATGTCCCCACCCACTCAGGCTCCTTCCCAGGGTAGTCACAGTGCCCGGCTCCCACCCTGGGGCAGTGCTCCCACCCTGGGGCGGTGCGGAGCAGGAACGCAGGAACACAGGAACACAGTGCAGAGGTGGGCAGAGCACGCTGGCAGCCCTGGGTTTTCTCCCCAGGGCAGCCAAGCACTGTGCCATGGCAGGAAAGAGGAAGAACCGGGGCTCCTGGAGGGAGCTGGAGAGCGGTAGTGGAGAAAGGCCCATCACCAGCCACACCAGGAGCAGCTTTCTGGAAGCGTGCGTCCTTGAGCTGTGCCCGCCTGCCTGCGCAGGTGCGGGCCGGATGCGTCCCGTTCGCAGCTGTGTGCCCTTTGACCT
Organism: Paradoxurus hermaphroditus; assembly: GCA_004024585.1. NCBI lineage: Eukaryota > Metazoa > Chordata > Mammalia > Carnivora > Viverridae > Paradoxurus > Paradoxurus hermaphroditus. The sequence continues at coordinate 7,466 of PITB01017127.1, forward strand.
CTGTGCCTCAGTGTCCCCATCTACAAAATGGGGACACTGACAGTGCTCCATGAGTGGCTCCGATGAGGAACGATGCAGGGAAGGGATGGTAAAGAGCATGCGTGCTGGGCACCAGGGTCGTCTCCATCTTCCCACCCGGGAGAGGGAAGGCGCTGGGATTCCTGGGGTGTCCTTGGACGCTTGCCCCCCCTGCCCCCCCTCTTTACAGCCCACTGCTGCCTCCTCAGCAAAGACTTAAGGAGGCAGCAGGGCCAGATCCAGACCACCTGAGCCCCCTGCAGCCCTGCTCCGTTCCCTTCCTGAGTGGAACATTCCCGGTTCTTTGGGGAGTGACCAGAAATGCTCTCCCGTCCCCACTGTGTCTGTTCTCCAGCCTCGGGCCGGCCAGGGCCTGACCTGCAGGGTGCACTCCACTCTCCTCCCTCACGCCTGCCGGCCCGCCCTCTGAGGCCACTAAGTCTGAGCCAGAGCCGGACGCCGGGCCTTTCTAAGTGCGCTTTTACCTGCACCGACTCAAGTGCTCCCCGCAGCCCCAGGAGATGGGTATCGGTGGTTTCTGATTTACTAATGCGAAAATACAGAACAGCTGTGTGGCTCCACAGCTCAGCTCATAAGTGGCGGGCCACTCGGTTCTGTTCTCAGCAGGCTGGCGCCGAGCCCCCCCAACTCCCGCCCCTCGACTGGCTGCTACCCGGGGCTCACGTCGGTCTGTGGGGCGGGGCAGGAGCCACTCTGAGCTTTCCAGGGACCGAGGTGGGGCTGGCAGGGCCTGGAGGTCACAGATCTGCTCGCGGTCAGATGCCAGCTCTGTCATGACAAGCTCCGACCGGGGCAGGTGTCCCTGCCACTTCGAGCCTCTGTTTCCAGCGAAACGATTCATACCCCTGCCTTGTTGGCTGTGGAGGGTTGGCTCTTGTCCGCTTACTCACGCCTGCTGTCCAGCCCCTGCCCTGCCAGGCTCTGAGGACACCCCTGTGAACGCAGCCAGTCACTGCCACCGGCAGGTGCACCCAGCTCTGTTCCAAGACCCCTCGAGAGACCCTGAGAGCACCTTCCACTTGTCAGGTGGGGGAGGATCGTTGGGAGGATGTTTCTGGGTGCACCAGGCGTGGGTGAGGGTGAGGCCTCCTGCAGTGCTCCCCGAACTCAGTCAATGCAGCCCAAGAAATGCCAGGACCACCCCCCTGTCCCCCACAGTCCAGTCTCTAAGCAGCCAGGTCCCCGGCTGTGTGGCATGGTGACCAGCTTCACGGTGAGGCCCCAGCCCCGCCCCCCCCTCCACAGTGTAGGAGACCCACTGCCTCCTCTCTGGCCCAGGAGCGGCCACAAGCACAGTTTTCTAGTCAGACTGGGCTCTGATCTACTCTCCATCAAATGGAGCTGGGTGACCTTTGTAAGTGGCTTAACCTCTCTGAGTCTTCTGCCTAGGCCCTGGGTCCGTCAGCAGCGGCCCAGAAAGGATCTGGTCCGATGGCCCCAGCAAGTGTTCCAGCAAAAGCTGTTTGCTGGTGCACCAGGCTCAGCGGTGTCCACCCAGCCCCGGAAGCCCACCTGCTCTCCGAGGACCCGCCGCCTCCGCAGCCCTGCCCATCCCCTCCCATCAGCCGGAGCCTTGTCTGCGAGCTTTGGGGTTTTCTCGCTGGCTCTTCCGGGGCTCACACCTCCCCTCCCACACCGGGGGATAGACCTGGCTGGAGGGCCATCGGGTGGCCCTCTCCCTCAGCGCTTCTCCAGGGCTGGCCTGGGTGAATCGGGACCCAGGGAGAAGCATCCAGGAGGTCGGCCCTGGGCCATCTGGGTGCCAGGGCGGTCCCAGGAGACACAGAGGCTGGGAGAGAAGAAGGGCGGGAAGAGGAGGGAAGACATGTTGAGGCCATGGCCACGGTAGGCACGCGTGGGCCTCACGTGCCCGCAGGGAGTTTCCACTGAAACTCCCCAGCGCCTGCTCATCACCCTTAAAAAGGAGGGAAATTCTGACACCTGCTACAGCAGGGTTCGTGAAGCTTGAAGGCATTATGCTAAGTGACATGTGAGTCACAAAAGGACAAATCTGTTTGAGTCCTCTTATCAGAGGTCCCTCCTGTCAGGTTCACAGACACAGCAGAATGGTGGTTGCCAGGGGCTGGGGGCGGGGGCGGAGGGTTAGTGTTTCATGGAGACAGAGTTTTAGTTGGGAGAGATGAGAAAGTTCTGGAAGTGGATGGTGGGGATGGATACCCGGCAGTGTGAACACACTCAATGCCACTAAACTGTACACTTAAAAATGGTTAAAAGGAAACTCCACACCCGAAAAACAAATAATCCAGTGAAGAAATGGGCAGAAGATATGAATAGACACTTCTCCAAAGAGGACATCCAGATGGCCAACAGACACATGAAACGATGCTCAATGTCACTCATCATCAAGGAAATACAAATCAAAACCGCACTGAGATACCACCTCACACCGGTCAGAGTGGCTAAAATGAACAAATCAGGAAACTATAGATGCTGGCGAGGATGTGGAGAAGTAGGCAGCCTCCTACACTGTTGGTGGGAATGCAAACTGGTGCAGCCACTCTGGAGAACAGTGTGGAGGTTCCTCAAAAAAATGAAAACAGAGCTACCCTATGACCCAGCAATAGCCCTGCTAGGAATCTACCCAAGAGACACAGGAGTGCTGATGCATAGGAGCACGTGTACCCCGATGTTCATAGCAGCACTTTCGACAACAGCCAAATCGTGGAAAGAGACTAAGTGTCCATCAACTGACGAGTGGATAAAGAAGCTGTGGTATATATTTACAATGGACTACTACGTGGCAATGAGAAAGAATGAAATCTGGCCATGTGTAGCAACATGGATGGAACTGGAGGGTATTATGCTGAGTGAAATGAGTCAGGCAGAGAAAGACAGATGCCATATGTTTCCACGCATAGGTGGATTTTGAGAGATTTGGCAGAAAACCATGGGGGAGGGGAAGAAGGGAAAAGAAAAAAGCCACAGAGAGGGAGGGAGACCAAACATAAGAGACTCTCAAAGACTAAGAACAAACTGAGGAGTGAGGGGGGTGTGGGAGGGGGGAGAGGGGGTGACGGGCACAGAGGAGGGCACTTGTTGGGATGAGCATTGGGTGTTATATGGAAACCAATTTGACAATAAATTTTTTAAAAATGGTTAAAAGGGTGAATAAAGGGAGGAAAAAAAAGTTACTGCTTTGAAGTCCAGAGCCAGAAAGGCCCGGAAGTCTTGCCCTCTTTTGCCTAGTCCCAGGAGGGAGGCCTGACTCACTCAAGGTCACAGTGAGTGGGGCCGGCCCAGCCAGCCCCAGAGCAGCCTTCCCTTCTAGCTCCCCAGGAGCCCGGGGCACCCCCCCACCCTGCCAGCAGCTTCCTGGGTGAGGGGCCAGCCTCCCCCACACCTCCTCTCTCCCAAGTGTGCCGCCCCTCCGTCAAGGTCATCCCGGAGAGGGGGGAGATCTGCACTACACAGCCCTCTCCCCTCTTAAGAGCTCAGGGAGGGAGCCTCGGCTATTCGGGGGGGGGGCACCCTCCCAGCCCCCAGCTCTCTGGGCTGCCCCGGGGCCAGCAAGAGAGCAGACAACAGGAAGGGGGGCCACTGAGGTGGATCCTGCAGGTGGGGCCTCGACGCCGGGGGCTGGAGAGGCCTAAAGGACCGCAGGGGAAGTCCAGTGGTAAGCCTGGGGGCCCAGCTGTCTGGTTCAACACCCCCCAGAAGCTGGTAAGCTCGTTAGCAAGCGAACAATGGCCCCTGTTGTCAGCCTTTGTCAAAGGTGCTTCCTCTGGTCGCCTGCAGTCACCTTCCCGAGGCCCAGGGGACACCCACCCTGGTGTGGTGTTTCTACAGTTCGGGCAACTGGGCGGCTCGTCCCTGCAGAGAGAGTCCAGCTATAAACACCCGTTGAAGAGCTGGGAACAGTTATGAGCCAGGCACAGCAGGACGGATTAGAGAGACTGAGGGAGCCCGGCCGGGCAATCCAAGTTCACCCACGCGCCAGCGCTGCCGGGGCCGCTTCCTGCCGGGCCCCTGACCCCGGCGCTTTGTCTTTCTCGACTTCCAGACCCTGTGGTGTGGCACCCCATCCCCACGCCCAGCTGTTTACAGAGGATTCCCGGAATGTTCGATATTTATGTCATTTTTTTTAATATAAAACCGATCTTTTCCACTTCTGCTTTTAAAATCAAATGAGTTTGAGTGTGTGAGTATCTTCCTTGCAAACCTGAGAACCCAGTCTGTGTGGCCCTGGACTGATTTTTAGAGAAAGGTCCCCTGTGCTGGGGGAAACTTCTGGGGCCTGGGGCACCCAGGGCCTGGGGAGGACCCTTTTGGCCCTCTTTTTACGAGCCCTGAACAACCAGCCGCTTCTCCACCTGGGAAGATATGAATAGACACTTCTCCAAAGATGACATCCAGATGGCCAACAGACACATGAAACGATGCTCAAAGTTACTCATCATCAGAAAAATACAAATCAAAACCACACTGAGATACCACCTCACACCAGTCAGAGTGGCTAAAATGAACATATCAGGAAACTATAGATGCTGGCGAGGATGTGGAGAAGTAGGCACCCTCCTACACTGTTGGTGGGAATGCAAACTGGTGCAGCCGCTCTGGAAAACGGTGTGGAGGTTCCTCAAAAAAATGAAAATAGAGCTCTGCCTTCTACCTGGTCTCTGCCTGCCACCTCTGGGTGCTGGTGCAGCTGTCTGTCCTTCTGTCCACCTGACTGTCCGCTCTCCTTCAGGATGCCTTCCACGCCTTCCACCAGGACCTCAGTTTTGTGCGCAAGTTCCTGCAACCCCTGCTGATTGGGGAGCTGGCCCCGGAGGAGCCCAGCCAGGACGGACCCCAGAATGTGAGCGGGGCGCTGATGGAGGCTAAGCCCCCAGTGGGGGGGGTGGGGTGGGGGCGGAGGAGTGGGGAGCGTCACCAGTAGCAACTCCGTCCACATTACCCCAGGGGGACCCGGGTCCTGGGCTGGGTTTGCCGCCTTCCCTTCCCCAGGCAGCAGCCGAAGGCCGAGCCGTAAGGAGGCCCGCAGGAGCCCAGGGCCCAGGTCTGGCTGGGCTGGCATTCGCCATGTTGCATTTCCCTTGTCGCTGGAGGCGAGCGTCTTCCTGCTCTGGGGCCAGCATCCCCATCGACACCGAGGGTTTCGAAGCATTGAGCTCTAAGGGTTTCCCTAGCTCTGCCTTCCTCTGCTCGTGTGCCCCCCACACCTCCGGCAGGGCGAGCCCCTGCCACCGGCCAGCTCCCCAGCTCAGACCCCAGGCGCTGGTGCCCTTGCCCCTCCAGGCTGGTGCCCTCGCCCCTCCATCCCTTGGGCGGGGCGCTGGGAGTGGCCGCAGCACGGGTCGCCGCTGGGGGCTCCTGGGGACGTCCGGGGGCCTCGCTTCCATGGCTGACCAGCCGTTCCGCCGGGGCAGGCCCAGCTGGTTGAGGATTTCCGAGCCCTGCGCCAGGCAGCTGAGGACATGAAGCTGTTTGAGGCCAAGCCCGCCTTCTTCGCCCTCTTGCTGGGCCACATCCTGGCCATGGAGGTGCTCGCCTGGCTCACCATCTACCTCCTCGGCCCGGGCTGGGTGCCCAGCACCCTCGCCGCCCTCGTCCTGGCCACCTCCCAGGTGACTCCAGCGCTGTTTTGCCGCCACCCGAACTGCCCGGTAGACCAGGGGCCTGGCACGTGAGGACGTACCTGCTGAGGGAAAGCATGACCAGCCAGACGCCCTGTAAGGCCTGTGTCTGTAGGTCAGGCTCGGGGCGGGGGAGCCAGAAGTCTCCATGACAGACTTGCAAGCCCCTAGGCCTCCCGGGACTCAGCGGTCCCCAGCTGTTAAAAGGGGGAAGTTGTCCCACAGGTCTTTCGATGTAGCAGCAGCAGCAGCAGCTGCCGTGTCTCGTCTTCGTCTGCTGGGAGGGCTCCCTGGGGCTCCTCGCCACCGGCTCCTGACCCTGCTCCTGTCCCCAGGCTCAGTGCTGGTGTCTGCAGCATGACCTGGGCCATACCTCCGTCTTCAGGAAGTCCCAGTGGAACCACGTGGCCCAGCAGTTTGTGATGGGGCAGCTGAAGGTGAGGGTGGGGGCGGGTGCTGGGCAGCCCTGGGGCTGAGCTGAGGGTGTCCCACTGGGCCCCCCCGCATGTGCAGGCCCCGAGCGGCGGACCCGGCCTGGCCCCTGCCCTGAGAGCCCGTCTCGTCCCCTCCAGGGCTTCTCTGCCCACTGGTGGAACTTCCGCCATTTCCAGCACCACGCCAAGCCCAACATCTTCCACAAAGACCCAGACGTGACCGTCGCGCCCGTCTTCCTCCTGGGGGAGTCGTCCGTCGAGGTGTGTGGGGAGACTGTGGACTCACTCGGCCGGGCCTGTGGGCTCAGGGGGTCTGGTAGCCACTGAGTCGCTGGGGCCCAGGCCGAGCCCCTGACGGAGCCCCGGGCTCTCGCCCCAGGCCGAGTCCCTACCCAGAGGGCACCCTTTCCCTACCTCCCAGCCTGCTGGGGATGCAGGGCCCAGCTGCTAGAACCCAGGGCTGCCTTTGCCCCCTGACCCCAGCCCCGGCTGTCTCCTCCGCAGTACGGCAAGAAGAAGCGCAGATACTTGCCCTACAACCACCAGCACCTTTACTTCTTCCTGAGTGAGTGTCCCTCGGGCCTCCTGGGGGCGGGGGCGCAGCCGGGGCCGGGACCTGGCTGCCCCTGCCTGCCATCGCTGGACAGCTTCCACCCCCTCCCGGGGGCAGGGACGGACCTGTTAAAACTCCCTCATTATGGGGCGGGCCCTGGTGGCCCCAGCCTGCAGCCCGGGCTGACTCTCCCCCGGCCCCGGCCCGGGGTTTTCAGGATTCCTTGCTGCCCACACGCCAGCATGGTCTGGAACCCTAGGGCACCGGGGGGTTGTTGGGGTGGTCAGGACGAGGATTTAAGGACACGTGGGAGGCTGGCCTCCTCAGGAGGAACACGGAGGCGGCGGGGCGAGGGCCAGCTCGGGAATGCCAAGGGAAGATGGTGGCCGGGGCTGTGTGAGTGGCGCCGCGGGCCTTCCCGGGATGACGGTGCCTCCCCGCTTCCTGCCTCCCTCGGGCACCCCCGCCCTGCTCCTGAGCCCTCCCGTGCCCCCTCGCAGTCGGCCCACCGCTGCTCACCCTGGTGAACTTCGAAGTGGAGAACCTGGCGTACATGCTGGTGTGCATGCGCTGGACGGTGAGTGGGGGCTCTGCGCAGGGCCCCCAGGGCATGCGGCTGGGGGGGCGGGGCACGAGGGGGCAGCCCCCCCCCCCCCCGAGGACGCAGACAGGTGCAGGCGCCGCTGGGATGCGTGTGCACTCGGGGGAATGTGCATGAGGTACACGGTGCTCTCCCGGTTGGGGTGCCCTCCCCAGGGGTGGGGATCCCCTGGGCCGACTCTGCCCGGCGTTTGTCTGTCTGCCAGGGAGGGGTTCCCCCACCGCGCCTTCCTCCATGAGGCCAGCAGGGCAAGGACCCCGTCCCTTTACGTAGCTGAGAAAACGGAGGCCCAGAGAGGGGCAGTGACCTGTCCGGGGCTCCGAGGCGCAGCAGGCAGAAGGGGTGGATGACTTCAACTCCCCTCTCCGGCCGCCTCGGGGGGCCTCTGCCCTCCTCCACCCTCCTCTGCAGGACTTGCTCTGGGCCGCCAGCTTCTACTCCCGCTTCTTCCTGTGCTACGTCCCCTTCTACGGCCTTCCTGGGGCGCTGCTCCTCTTCGTCGCCGTCAGGTATGGCCAGATGCGGGACGGCAGGGAGGTGGAGAGGTCACACGCGGGCGGCAGCGGACCCTGACCGCCGCCCTCCGTCGTCAGAGCCTCCATTTCCCCATCTGCAGTATGGGGACAGCAGTGCTGCCTCCCTGGGTTGCTGGGGAACACGAGTGGCAGGATCCCCGGCACGGTGGGTCTGCGGGAAGTGGCCCCGTGGATGTCAGGGCCGCTCCGGGCTCCGACTGGCAACGGACCCTGCTTTGCTCGGCCTCTTTAAACATCAGTGGGAGAGGGGTCACGGGATCCCACGGTGCGGACGAGGCAGCCGAGGCCCGGGCCCGGGCCGAGCCGGACATGGGCAGTGCCTGCACTCCCCTCACAGGGTCCTGGAGAGCCACTGGTTCGTGTGGATCACGCAGATGAACCACATCCCCAAGGAGATCGGCCACGAGAAGCACCGGGACTGGGCCAGCTCTCAGGTGGGCAGCAGGGGTGGGGCCGGGCGGCGGCGGGGGGGGGTAACCCAGGGAGGAGGGGGGCCGCTCTCACCTGTGCCCCGCCCGCTTCCGCCAGCTGGCAGCCACCTGCAACGTGGAGCCTTCGCTCTTCATAGACTGGTTCAGCGGGCACCTCAACTTCCAGATCGAGCACCAGTGAGTGGGGGCCCTGGCGGCCCCACGGGGGTGGGAGCAAGTCCTGAGCCCGAGGGGCTGATGAAGGGCCCCTGTGTCTAGCCTGTCCCCTGGGGAGGCCAAGACATAAGCCCTGGACTCCCTGGAGGCCGGGGAGAGGTGGTGAAGAGGACATGGGTGGTGATGGGTGGGTGGGGGCCCCCTCCGGCACCCCCTCGCCTCGGGTGCCAGCACCCTCTCTCCCCGCCAGCCTCTTCCCCACGATGCCGAGGCACAACTACCGCAGGGTGGCCCCGCTGGTCAAGGCGCTGTGTGCCAAGCACGGCCTCAACTACGAGGTGAAGCCCTTTCTCACCGCCCTGGTGGACATCGTTGGGTAAGGACGCCCCGGCTCAGGGTAACTCCTCCAGAGCCCCTTCCTAGGCACCCCAAGAGCTGGCATGGAGGCCTTTCCCACCCACCTTTCTGTCCCTAGCCTGTGCCTGCCCTCCCTTCCCAGTGTTCTGTCACACTGCCGGGCTTTAGGGAGCACCCGCCGTGGGCCCAGACCCCGTCCTGAGGGCTATAGTGCGCCAAACAGGCCGAGATCCCCCGCCTGGCAGGAGAACTGGAAAGCACTTAAACTAAGTAAATTATAGAAACTTCGGGAAGAGAAGGCAGGCTTTGGCAAAACGTTACCATGAGACCCAAGAGTAGGAGCAGGCGAGCGGACTTGCGAGTTTTAGTAGGGTGGCGGGTGACGTGAGCAGAGACAGGGAGGAGGGCAGAGGGCTGGCAGCGGAGACCTCTGGGGGAAGAATGTCTGGGGCACGGGAACAGCAGTGCAAAGGCCGTGAGGCAGGCGTGTGCCGGTGGGAGTGGCCGAGGGACACGCGGGCCCCGGATGCCCTGACCGGGGATGCACCGACGGGGCTCGGTTCGAAGCAGAAGGAAGCAGCGCCGGGGTGCCTGTAGCTGTGCGGGTGAGGGCGGGGGCGGCGGCCTTGGCAGTGGGGCGCAGAGGTCAGGTTCCCCCAGCCAGAGCTCTTCCACCTCTGAGCTTTGGCACCTGCCGTTCCCTGTGCTTGGGGCCCTTCTTACTGTGCTGGTGTTTGAACTCTTGCTGCTTCTCCTTTGTGACCCTTCCCAGCCCCGTCGTCCGAGCCCCTGCCACTCGGCAGGGCCCCGTTAGCCCACCCGGCTCGGGGTTTCCTGGCGAGGGGTTGATATTTCTGGCTCCTCCGTGTGTCATCGGGCTCCTGGTGGGCAGGCCCCGTGCCTTACACACGGGCTTCAGGGTCACAGCGCCCCACAGGAAGGAGACGGAAGAGAGAGCTCTTAGGTGAAGGAGGGACAGGCCCGTGCTGACTGCTGCCCGGACTTGGCCTCGGTGTCCCCTTCTCCCTGCACCCGAAGTCTAGATTCGACTCCGGTTGACGAAAGTGTAGCCCCCTCCCCCAGCCTCCCCTTCTGCTCCCCGACCCCAGCTGCCTGGCCCAGGGGAAGGGGACACTCGGAGAACTGTCCTGGGGGGAGGGGTTAGTATCTCGCAGTGAAGACACTCACCCCAGCTCTCTGCCTCCTAGGTCCCTGAAGAAGTCTGGCGACGTCTGGCTGGAAGCCTACCTCCACCAGTGAGGGCGGCGCCCAGGGCCCCAGCGACCACCAGGCTGGCCCAGGCAGGCTTGACCACTCCGCCCCCGCACCCCCACCCGGTCCCCCACCTGGCCTAGGGGGCCCTGTCCGCCCTTCTGGATCTGCTGCCCTCACCTCACCCCGCCCCCCCACCTGTCTGCTTGGCAGCCCTAAGGCCATGGCTCTTGGCCAAACAGGACCAGGGCTAGGGGGATGGTACATGAAGCCACACAGCATGGCATGTTTTCCTAGAGCAAAAATGTAGGGAAAACGGTTATTTTTATATAAAAAAACAAACCCAGAAAAATGGTGGAGTGGAGTATTGAATCTGCAGGAATCTCGGTGCTGGACTTTCTGAGGGTTCAGGCCCTGGGGCCATCAGGGTGCTGGGCAGGGGGCAGGGGGAAGAGAATGGTGGCCTTCCGTTGGGTCTCTGTGAGGGTCCCTCCCTTCCTGTCCTTCACCCACTCACCAGCAACCTCCGGCCATCACGCTGGGCTCACTGTGGGACAGGGGCCGGTCCAACGGACCAGGGCGCAGGGCTCGGGGCCACGTCTGCAGGTGCCCCCCTCCCACCTAGCACGGGAAGGGGAAGCCAGTAGGTCCCTGACCTGCACTGGCCTCCCGAAGTTTCCGTGGGGAGGGGCTTCCTAGGGCCAGCTGCCGGTCGTAGCGTTTGGCCCCCGCAGCACGCCGGTGGGGGTGCAGCTGGACTGCGCTCAGTGGCCCACGGGAGGGGACGCTGGGTTTCTCCCATGCCTGCCTGGGAGCCGGTGCCTGCCTGCTGGGAGCAGCTTAAAGAAAACGAAATGGCTTTCTCCGAGGGCCTTCCTGGGGTGGGAACGAGGGGTTCTCCCCGCCAGCTGTAGGATTGCCCCTCGCTTTGTCAGGGCTCTCATTGCCCCGGCCTGGGTTCTCTTCCGGAGGTGGAAGGGGCCCAAATGCCGGAGGTCTCGTTCAGTCCTTTTCCAGGACCCCCCGGCCCCACCCTGATCTACTCCATGCAGCTCCCACCCCCCTCTTCTCCAGAGTCAGGGGAACTAGGGGACTAGTCCCACCTCTGCCGGGACTCAAAGCTGTGTGACCTTGTGGAAGTTATTCAACCTCTCTGGGCGGTGGTGTAACCCCTTAGGGTGATGGAAGGTACGAGGGATGCTGTGTGGAAGGCTCTGTGCATAGAGCTTGGCAACAGGCCTCTGAAATTTAAAAAATTTTAGGCACAAAGCCTTACACCCTGGGGCCCCACCTGCCCTGACCTGGGACAAGCCGGTGGCTGGCTGAGTGGTGCCGTGTGGGCCCCGGGATGGCATTCCCTCCATCTCCTGTACAATCATTGCATTTCCCGCAGTGGCTCCGAGGCACAGGCACTTAAGAGAAATGTTACGCTGTACTTGGGGGCAGCACAGCCCCACCGTGGCGAAGGCTGAGCCTGCAACGCCACTTAGGGGGATCCCGAGTATCTGCACCATTGTGGGGCAGGCCGCGCTCCATGCTGCCCCTGGTGGTGGCCGCAGGGAGTGCTCTTCCCCCTGCAAATGGGTGGTCGCCTGGTGGCTCGCTCCGAGGAGGGGGCGGCGGCTTAGGGAAGCCACCTGGCCTCAAGTAGCCACCCGATGTCTCCTTATTGCCTGAACTCCTTCACTGGAGGGTCATCTTTATCCTCGTGCCACTCTGTCTTCCCTGCTAGAGCCTCTGGGGACAGATCATCACCCCTCTCCTGAGCTGGGCTCCCCTTCTCAGGTCTCTTATGTAGTCTTGGAACAAAAACCTAGGGAGCGTGGGCCAGGTTTGTAAAAGGAAGGAAGGGCCTTGGCGGAGCCTCCAGGAAACCCCGTATCCCTGCTTTACCATCTGCGTACAGTCTTGAGCGCAGAGGAAAAGGAGCGACTGAGGGCGGCCACGACTTGCCGATTTGTTCCTCCAGTCAGTCAACGTTCCCCGAGTCTGTGCAGCCCGGGCAGATGGCGGAAAAGGAGATTCACAGGAACCAGCCCGGCCTGTAATGTTGGGAGTGGCTATGAACGGACTCTTTTGTGACAGGACAGGTGGCGATCTTTCTCTGGTCTTTCCCACACGTCCCTATCCCCTGACGCGTCCTGGGGCATCTGGCTGCCTCTTCTGCTCGGTCCTTTTCGAGCTCTCGGGGATCGCTCACTAATTCTCCTGGATCCTCGCCCTTGAATTTGGAAAAAATAACTAAATGCCATCCAAATACAAAGAAACGTATTTATAATGGCAGAGGATCGTAGAGACGTGGTCTTCAAATGCTAGCATGCCAGGCGGCCACTTGTGTGTATGCTCGGGCCAGTCTGGTTCGGAAAATGTCAAAAGCGGCCAAGAGCACTCTGGGGCTCCGGACCCCTCCCCCACACCTGGCCTCGGTTTCTTATTTAAAAAAAATTTTTTTTTAAATGTTTGTTTATTTTTGAGGGGGGGCAGGGGCCAAGAGAGAGGGAGACCCAGAATCCAAAGCAGGCTCCAGGCTCTGAGTTGTCAGCACAGAGCCCGGTGCGGGCCTTGAACTCACGAACCACAAGATCATGACCTGAACCGAAGTCGGATGCTTAACTGACTGAGCCGCCCAGGCACCCGGGGGGCCTCAGTTTCTTCACAAGTGGTTGTGGGCGCTCCTGGGGTCCACAGCTTATGGTTTCCATATGTCAGGTGTCAAAGGCTCTTTGGGAAGTTGTGTCCTGTCCAGCAGGGCACACGTCTCCGGGGATGGTGTGGCTGAGACAGCCAAGGAGTCCTGATTGGTCCAATGTCTCATGAGCAGTGGCCGATGCCTCCCAAGGGCCGTCCGAGCCCAGGGCTGCCACCTCTGTCTGCCCTGCCTGTTGTCACCAAAGTCCTCCTCTCTCCTCCCAGGGGGCCAAGAGGGTTTCTGAGCGTCCCACCAGAGGCCTAAGGAACTTGCCAGGGCACGGACCCCCTCTGGGCCTTGAGGAGCACACATAGAGGAGGTATGGGCGTCCCCAGCTACTGGTCCCAAGAGTAATACTTCAGGGCAAGGGTGGTGTGGCGGGAAAGTCACAGAGAAGATCTTCATGCCTACTGGCCTGAGGCAAGATTTAGCTGGTGCCCACATAGCTACAGCATCCACCTAGCTCATCAGCACCGCCCCCCCCTGTGCCCCACCCCACCACCACTCTCCCCTTCCCCGGGAGCCCGGCTATCACAGGCGATGAGCCCTGGACTACCAGCTGGTGGGGTGCCACACCCAGCCAAGGTAGGTGGTGGAGCACAGGCCCAGGTGAGAGGAATGAATGGAAGGTGTGTGTTCCTCAAGGTGCTTCAGCCTCAAGAGCCTCTGTTGGGCCTCCCGGAAGGGGCCGAGCAAGGGCCCACAGGTGTCAAGATCACTGTAGCCCAGTGCCTTCAATATACAAATGTGGCCCAGACAGCAGGGGCAAAGGACTCCTCCAAGGCCACTTAGTGGCCTCCTGGCAATCCTGGGTCCTACCGCAGGGTCCCTGCGCCCACTCGGGGCTCACGCACACCTCCACCTGGGACAGCTGGCTGTCACTGCTGGCCGTACTGAAGTCACGGGGAAAGCAAGAGGGTCTGCTCTGGAGCCCTCCCCAGCCCCGCTGGGAGGAGACGCCAGGCCAGATGGGGAGCCTCTGAGGTGCTGGCTGTGCCGAACCTCCGGGCCCTTTCCTGGTACACCTGCCGTGACCTGCCAGCTGCGTCAGCCCAGGAGCAGGGGAGCAGAGCGGCGTGGGAGGCAAACTGCGCAAGTGCCTCTGGCATGTCCCTTTGGACTTTTCCCAGGTGTGGGGGTTGGGCAGACGGGGGACTGTCTCTGCCCTTGCCGTCGAGCTGGTGGGCCTGGGCTGAGATGGCATGGGTGTCTCCCCAGGTCGTGGGGACCCAGCGAGCCACTGCACGGGCCACAAGATGGAAGCATAGGTCTCTAGGACTTTCCAAAGCCCTTTCCGAGATTCTCTTTGCCCCCAGGGCTCTGTGCGCTGACCAGGAAATGGGGCGAAGGGGGTCGGTGAGGTTGTGGGCAGACAGCTGATCTGAGGTTAAACTGGGGACAGAGATGGGGAATGAGGATGTCAGGAAGGTGGCCTGCGGCGGCTCCTCCCTTGCTGCCTTCCAGAGACCTTCCAGAAAGCCTCCGGCGGCGGCCGTGTTTGGAGTCGGGTTTGTGTGAATGCGCTTGAGGGAAGGGGACAGAAGTTCTCTCCAGAACAGAGGCAGCAGGGGGCGGAGGTAGGGTGACTGCGGTTGGGGAGGGGACAGGGCAAAGGCTGCCTCTATCAGCACGACCCTCCTCCCTGGTGCCCGGACCCCGGTCGCAAAGCCCCTTCTGCCATCCCAACGCCCCGCCCCGCATTATCACACAAGAGCATAAAGGTCATCCGCTGACCCAGGAAGTGAGAATAAAATTACTTTTATTTCCAAAAAATGTAGGGGGCGGGGAAGCAACATGGTAAAAATTACGATCAGTTCCCTACGGGTCCATTCTGTCTCCGGGGAGGGCCAGCTCCTTGGGCCTGCGTTCCTAGTGGGAGGGCCTCGGGGGCCCACGCTGCCGGGGCAATCCGAAGGTCTGTCACGCTACACGCTGGTCCCTCCTGGCTGGCCAGAGCTGGGGGACTACAGCCTTCCCCCCAAAACCCCCCACTTCGAGCTCGTTTCTGCTCCCCTCCCCTGACGCTAAATACTGATTAGTGGGTTAGATTTCCGAACGCAGCAGCCTGGAGCCCTCCCTCCCTCTCGCTTCCCATTCCCTCGGCCTCCTGGCCTCTAGCCCCAAACGCCTCGCTGCAGTTTTCACTCGACCCTCATGAGACCTCCCTCCCAGTCCCCCGGCTGCTTGGGGTCACCTCCTCTGGGACCGCCTCCCTCTGTGCCCCCACTGCCCTCTCCATACGGCAGCCCCAGCAGCACCCCCCCCTCCCCCAGTCAGGGCCACCGTGACCTCAGTGAGTGAGCCCGGCTCAGCCCACCGTGGGGCCTGGGGAGGCGGCCAGGGGCAGGTGGTAAAAGGTTGTCACAAGGCCCAGCCCTGCTGCCACCCGCCTATAGAATGTACCCTATGACAAAAGGTTAAAAAAAACAGAAGATTCGAGAGCGGAAGACAGTGTGAGCATGTTCACATGAGCAGCCCCAGCGCGGGGAGGGGCTGCGTGAGGCCTCCAGGCTCCGGCGGCATCCGGCAGCTGGAAGGGCCCGAGGCCACTTGGCCAAGCGGCTAGAGACTGGCTGGTGCCACCTGGCAGGTAACAGGGCACTTTGGAGAAGGGGCAGATCGCTCCAGATTCTTAGGTCTCCCGGCCCGAATGGGGTGGACGGGGCGCAGGGCTGAGCCTACAGGCTGGCTGATCCTCCTCGGACCGGACCGGACCTGGCCGTGGCCTCAGCTGAGCCCACATTCAGGACCGCCCCCTTGGACCCAACCAAGGTCACAGGCCGCGCAGCTGGGAAGACGTGGGGTGGGACAGCACAAGCCCTGGGTGCCAGTGGGGCCCCGAGGTCCGAGCTGGCTGCGCCGCTCAGGCAGAGGGAGCCAGGAGGCGGGCCAGGACCCTGGACATCCGAGGAGAAGTGGCACCAGCAGGGAGGCCCCAAGCACCAGTGGTCTCAGCGTGGGCTGGGCGGGAGACGGGCGCCGGAAGCACAAAGGCGGCGGGGCCTGCAGGGCGGGGGAGAGCGTCGCGCCCAACTAGGACCCCGCCCCACGGACCCCAAGAGCATCTGAAGGAGAAAAGGGGGCGTGGGGCCTAAGAGGCCAGGCGGCGAGGCGGGCGGGGGAGGGGGGGTGTCGGGTCACAGGCCGCATCTATGGACCTCTGGTCCGGCAGAAGTTTAGGGGCAGAAGTTGGGGGCTGGGACCGAGCACCTCTCTCTGCTCCTGGGGTTGGGGGCTGGGAAACGAGGGTGAGGGGCCACCCGACAGAGGGCAGCCCCATGAGGGAGAGAAGTGAAGGGAAAGAGGAGAGGAAAACGAGAGAAAGCCCAGAACTGGGGTCTGTGAGCCGGCGTGTACCCCGGCCTCGCAGACACCCCTCAGAACAAAAGCCCACCCACCACCCTGTGGCCAGCACTCCCACCTGCTCCCCCTTCCCCATGGGCGCCCCAGAGGCTGCAGCTTCATTTGTGGAGGTAGGCGTCCAGCCACAGCTCCCCGGACTTCTTCAGGGACCTGGGAGGAGGAGGTGGGGACAGTCAGGGCCCAGGAGGGGTGTGGGGACCGCCCTCCCCTCCCCCTTGGGTGGGGGGGGGAAGGACAAAGGGAAGATCCTCAGCCAGCCCAGAGAGAAGCCAGGCAATTCCTAGTAAGGGAGGCGGCCTGGTTGGGGACGCCGGCTCCGGCAGGTCAGTCCCCAGCTGGGTGCCCCTTGGTCTCCGCGCGCTGGGCCCCAGCACCCTCGGCCTCCCCCCCCTTACCTGATGATGTCCTGCAGGGCCCTCAGCAGCGGCTTCTCCTGGTACTTGATGCCATGCTTGGCGCACAGGGACTTCACCAGCGGGGCCACCTTGTGGAAGTTGTGCCGGGGCATGGTGGGGAAGAGGCTGGGGAGAGCAGGGCCAGGGTGAGGGCTCTCCCGGTGTGCCCCGTGAGGAGCCGGCCCATGGTGGGGGGGCGGGGAGTGGCGAGCTGGGCCTCGGGTCCCCTGCCCTGTAGGCTCACGGGGATTGAGGGAGGCTGCCGGTGCCAGCTCTCCAATTACAGAGCTTGGGCCACGCGTGAGGGGTGGCTGTCACTGGGGCGGAGTGAGCCCCTCCCCTGACCTCAGCTGCAGGGAGCCTGGCCAGGGTGGGGAGAGAGGTCGTCCCCATGTGCTGCCTGAGGCCAGATGGGGCTGGTGGCCTCCTCCCTCCCCCGTGCCACCCGCCTTGCCTGCCCGCCTGCCCGCCCGCACTCACTGGTGCTCGATCTGGAAGTTCAGGTGCCCGCTGAACCAGTCATTGAACAGAGACTGTTCCACGTTGCAGGTGGCGGCCAGCTGTGGAGGGGAGGGGGCGGGAGGCCAGGAGCAGAAGGGAGAATGAGGGCATGGCCTCCTTCCACGAGGCTCACCCCGCCCTCCCGCAGGGCAGCCCCAGGGAGGCCCAGCACGGGGCCGGGTGCAAGGGACAGCCCAGTTCTGGAGGCCGGGGCAGGGGGGACGGGCGGGGGGGATGGACCCGCAGACCCCATGGGGTCCCGGTGACCGGCTCCAGCTGCCCTCACCTGGCTGCCGAACCAGTCCCGGTAAGGCTCACACTCAATCTCCATGACAATGTGGTTCATCTGCGTGACCCACACAAACCAGTGGCTCTCCAGGAACCTGGAAGACAGTCGGGGTCAGCACAGGAGCCAAGGAGTCTTGCTGTCCGTGGGGCCGGGGCCGTGGCGGGAGCAGAGCCTCTGCCCCAGCCCCAGACGGCACCGGGGCAGGTGCAGGGGCGGGGGCGAGCCACAGCCCTCGCCGAGGCGCCAGGTCGCGGGGCCCAGGGCAGGAAGTGGGGAGCTCTGAGCCCTGCCACACGGAGCCCCCAGGTCAAAGCCCTGTCAAGGCCCAGCTCAGGTACCTGATGAAGTTGAGGAAGAGGACGGCCCCCAGGATACCATAGAAAGGGATGTAGGTGATGAAGAAGCGAGCATAGTAGCTGACGGCCCAGGCCAAGTCCTGCACAGAGAACAAGATTAGACACGGGACAGCCGCCCTCCCCGGCACTGTATCCTGACCACACGTGTGCGCACGGCCCCTCGCGCGTCGCACTAGGCACAGGTGGCCTCGAGGACGTGGGGCACCAGGTCCGAGGAGGATTCGATGCCTGCTCGCACGGGGCTGCTGGCCGTCTTTGTTTCCAGGGAAATGCTGAATGTTTGAGCAGCAGGAGGGGGCTGGGCGCTTTACTTCGGGGAAGGAAATAGGGCTGGGACCAGGAGATGCCGGCAAGGAGCAGCCCCTTCCTGGTCCCAGGGATTCTGAAGGCGCATATACCGCCTCCCACAGCTGCCCTTCAGCCATGTCCTCCCCATTAGTACCCGGGATCCCCTTCCTCGAAGGGCAAAGGCCAGCGACACCGTCCGTCCTCCACGCAAGGGCCCTCCCAGCAACCTGACGCCGCCTGGCCTCCCCACACACCCGGTTCTCCTCCTGTCCCTCTCCCTGCCTGCCCCTTCGCCAAGGTGACAACAAGATCCTAAGCCTGCAGGTCTCCTCTCACCGGGCAAGCACCTCCCTCGGCTGCCCCCGCCACGCCACCCTCCATGGCAGCCCCACGGGCAGGCGCTCTGTGGAACGGGTCCCTCTCTCTCCACCGCCTCGCTGCGACCCGACCCCAGTCTGCGTGCTTCCCATCGGTCTCCTGCTTCTCCTGGTGCACCGTGGCAACCAGAGCCGCCGTCTCAGCCCCGCAGCTGACCCTGTCTCTCCCGCAGAGCTCGGCGAGATCAAGGACCACTCTCTCTCTCTCTCCAGCCACCCTGACCCAGCTTATTCCTGCCCCAGGGCCTTTGCACTGTTTCCTCTCCCCCATCGCTTTTCCTCTCCCGAGACTCAGCACAGGCTGTAGGCTGTGTTAGTCTCATATCCACCACTGGCTCTGTGTAGCTGTGTACGCTCACCCAGCTGTGCCTCTATGTCTCCATCTGCAGGACGGGGAGAGAACCTCCCATCGAGGTTGCACGTGGGTGGACCACATTATTACGACAGTGAGGGTAGCCTGCAAGTCTAAGCTCTGAAGGACTCCAATCCAGTCCCTGCACACTCAGTCACCATGGAGAGCTTCCTAACAACGCAACTTGGACCATGACACTGCCGTCCTCAAAGCCACCACTCGCCTCCTCCCCCACTAGATAAAGGATAAGTCCTAGCTGCCGGGTAGGGCACACGGGCCCTTTGCAGGCCGGCCCGGTGTCTGCGTCCAGGCTGCAGCCACCCGGAGGCTCCTTCTCCTCCATCTGCTTGGCCAACTCGTCCTAAGTCTAACTATTGTTGTTTTTTAATGTTTATTTATTTTTGAGAGAGAGAGAGAGAGACAGAAACAGAGCGCAAGCAGGGGAGGGGCAGTGAGAGAAGGAGACACAGAATTAATCGGAAGCAGGCTCCAGGCTCTGAGCCATTAGCACAGAGCCCGATGCGGGGCTCGCACGCACGAACCGCGAGATCACGACCTGAGCCGAAGTCGGACGCTTCACCGACTGGCCCACCCGGTCCAGTTAAGCTCCTCTTTGAATGCCGCCTCCATATCAGAGGCTGAATTGGGTGCGAAGAGCAAAAGGCGGTCCTTCACGAGCCCTGAGTCTGGATGGAAGGTGGTAGAAGCAAGGGGAGCACAGGGTGGGGTCCTGACACGACCCCCGGATATAGGAAAGGCTCTTCCCTAGGAGACAGGTGCCTGAGCTGGGCTGGGATACACCACAGGGCAGCCGAGCAAAGAACCGTAGGGGACATTGGCAGAATGACGACGATATGAAAAAAAAGCCCAGAGAGGTGAGATAGTGGGGCGCACTTTGGGGAGGCAGGCGGGGGGCGGGGCCTGGGTTTACATGAAGATCCTATGTCCTGCAGCCCAGGTGCTCGCCGTGGGGGCGGGAGATACAGCCAAGGTCCTGTCTGCCTTGGGACACCGACTTCTACCTCTCGGGCAATGGAAAACTCCTGAGAGGCTTAAACGTTGGAAGAACACAGTCTCATCTGAATCTTAAAATAGATCCCTGCCAACTGCAGACGGAGGGATTAGGTTATTTCAGTAGCTGAGACAGGAAATGATGGAGACTCAGAGCCGGGCCCCTAGCCCTAAGGAGGAGATACAGATTCCAGAACGATTTAGGAAGCGGAGGCAGGTGCATCTGAGGACCGGCTGGTCGTGAGGAATCCCAGCTGGTCCCCGCGTTGGTGCCATCGGCTGAGCAGGAAAGGCAGAGGGGAGCAGCTGGGAGGCCAGGCGGGCATGACCTCGGGCTCCAGCGAGCGGCCCAGAAGGCGGTGGGAGAAGCGAGTATCACAAGTTCTGCCCCAACTTTTCCATCGGGTTCGTTTTCATCTCTTTTGCGTGTGTACGTAGTACAGTAGAAAGTACACGTATATTGGGGCACCTGGGTGGCTCAGTCGGTTAAGCATCCAACTTCAGCTCAGGTCATGATCTCACCGGTCATGGGTTCGAGCCCTGAGTTGGGCTCTGTGCGGACGGCTCAGGGCCCGGAGCCTGCTTCGGATTCTGCCCCTCCCCGACTCATGCTCTGTCTCTGTCTCTCAAAAACAAATAAACATTTTAAAAACTTAAAAAAAAAAAAAGGGGCGCCCGGGTAGCTCAGTCGGTTGGGCGTCCAACTTCGGCTCAGGTCATGATCTCACAGTCTGTGACTTCCAGACCCACGTCGGGCTCTGTGCTGACAGCTCAGAGCCTGGAGCCTGCTTCGGATTCTGTGTCTCCCTCTCTCTGTGCCCCTCCCCTGCTCATGCTTTGTCTCTCCTGCTCTCAAAAATGAATAAGACATTAAAAAAAATTAAAAACAAAAAAGAAAGTACATGTATATGAATGAGGTGGCTGTTTCTTTCTTTTTGTGCAGAGGGACACGTGACCACGGGGCCACTGGTGTCACGGGCAGGGTGTGAAGCCGCTGCAGGGAAATACGTGGAGGAGAACCAGCAGAGGTAGGACGTGGACGCCGACAGGGAGAATTTCAGGAGAGACAGGCTCGTGGTGTCAGACACAGGGAACCTCCTGGAAGGAAGAGGGGCCCGAGAACCCTCTCTGGGATACGGTCACCGGCAGCATTGCCAGGGAGTAAACACCTCCCTCCTTGAAGCTCTTAGAGTGTCTCAACCCCTCCCCGCCAGGCCGGGATTTCTCACCCTCCACACGACCGACCAACCTACCTGCCCACCCGCCATTTGGGGCTGGTTAACTCTCCACCGCGGGGGGCTGTCCTGTACGTGACAGTGGAGCAGTGTCCCCAGCTAGATGGCCACCAGAAGCCGGTAGCACTGTCTCCCCTGAGCTGTGACCGTCAAAACTGTCTCCAGGTCTTGCCGACTGGCCCAACAGAACCCTGCACTTGTCTCCTAAGCTCGCTGATCCCGTAACTCGGAAAGCTCCCGCGCCCGACACGCCTCTGCCCCGTGCGGTCATGGACCCCGAGCGGGACACTGGATCTCATCCGCCCCGAATCCCTAGCCCCGGGCCTGACCGCAGCCAGCTACTGTTTCACTGAAGGAGCCCGAGGCTGGAGGCCGGTCCCACCCACCCAGCTTGAACCCTACTCCCGGCAGGGGCGAGGGCAGGGCCCTGAAAGGCCTGAGGGGCCCTATCATATTCCCCTGGTTCTGCCACCTGATCCCATTCGGGTACACAGCCTCGTTTCCTTTCCTGCTGTCCCTATCGAATACTTTGTCCCTTGGGAAACAAGCACAGTAAAAAATATATATATATATTCAGGCAGGAATCATCTTCCATGATTAAATTACCCCCCAGCAGCTGGGGCGCCTGGGGGGCTCAGACGGTTAAGCGTCCGACTCTTGATGTCAGCTCAGGTCGTGATCACATGGTTGGTGAGTTCAGGCCCCGAGCTGGGCTCTGCGCCGACAGCACGGAAACTGCTTGGGATTCTCTCGCTCTATCCCTCTCTCTCTCTGCCCCTCCCCTCCCCCTCTCTCAAAATAAATAAGTAAACTCTAAAAAATGAAAATAAAACAGTAAGATGCCCCCCCACGGCAGGGCTCAAGTTCCTTTTCAGCTGTGTGACCCCTTCCAGGTCCCCGGGGAGCCCAGGGGACATAGGGGTGACCACAGGCGGGAGATGCGGGTCAGATTCCCATGGCTTAACTGACCCAGAAACTCCGTCCCGCCGGCCTGTGTCATTGAACTCAGGAGCCAGGGTAAAATGACATAAGGCAGGTGGCCGGGCTGAACTGTTCCCGGAACACAGTTGAGTACTGATGAAATGCTCACTTCTGGAAAAACATGTCCCAGAAGCGGGTGGTACAGGTTCTCCCGACACAGGACTGGCAGAGGCTTCTAGAATCTACCGCCTCCCCTGACCACCCAATGGCTCCTGAGTCCCAGCCCTGGACGTTAGCAAAATCATCAGGCACGGCCCCTGTCCCACGACTTCAATGAGAGAGTATAAGACAAAGTACTTCGAAGCCCTTCAAGTGCTATAGAAATATGAGGAATTATTTGAGAGAGACTGGCAGCTGACAAAAGGGGGAGAGTGCAGGACGTGGCATGGGCAGGCCTGGGTTCTAGAGCCAGATTCCCTCCTCTTGGGGTCACCCTGGGCGAGTCCAAACTCTCAGAGTCTCAATATTTTCATTTATGAAACTGGGTTAAAAAGAAAAAAGAAAAAAAGACCAGCGATACCTAAGTGACTCGCCACTCGGTCTCCAGGGCGGGGGCCCCGTCCTGCTCCCAGGGAGCCATACTCTGCCGCAGGCAAGACTCTGCCTGTAGTGATGGTTCCATCCGGGTCATTCTATCAATCTTTTACGCGGAATCACGCCTGCACGTCTACATAAAGTCAAGGACCGGGGCGTGGGCCATGCTGGACAGCCCCTCTCCGGGTCCCCCCGCTCTCTCTGGACACAGAATCTGGAGATTCTGCCAAGCCTGACGTTACCGGACACAGATACAGATGCATTCAGGGAAGGTGACAGGAGACACACGCAGGGGACCCGGCTGTCCACGAGTCCAGGAGACTGGCCGGGACCAGGTCCTCCCTAACAGCGCTCGGAGGACCCACATCGCCAACCCCTCGCCTCGGACTTCTAGCCCCCAGAAGGGCGAGGGATACGTCTCTGTTGTGGGACAGAACGGCCGCTCAGTCTGTGCTCCTTTCTCGTGCAGCCGGAGCACGCGAATGCACCTGTCATCTGAGCCAGTGCCTGGCTGCTCTCAGTTTACCACGTGGAGGGCGGTGCGCCCTGGCTCACGGGGGGCAGTGGCCGGAGGGGCAGACAGGCGGGCCGAGTTTGGCTCTCATCACGTCGCCTTCGGGAACTTTCCAAGGGAGCTCTGCAAAGGCGGTGGCCCCCCGCTACCCCCACTGTGTGTGTGTGTCTGTGTGTGTGTGTGTGGGGTGGGGTGGGGGGGTGTAGGGGGGAATGTGTAGGGCTGGGGCTCTGTGGCCTCCCTGGCTCCTGGCAGCCTCAAAGGAAGTCCCCTCCTGACGTGACAAGGCAGCTCCCCGGGGAGGCAGGGCAGGCCCCTGGGCCCAGCTGCTCCCGTCCCCCCACACCCCTGGCCAGCTGTACCCCTTGACTCACCACCCAGTCTTTGCGTACGATCATGGTCATGATGATCTGGTACTGGAAGTACACGGGGATGAGCAGTGGCGGCCCGACTGCGGGGACAGAACAGAGGCGCTTAGAGGCTGCGTGGTCCGGGGGAGCCGGGCTGGGCTGAGCTCTGGAAGGGGGGGCCCAGCTCTGCAGCTCGCAGGCAGAGGCGGCCACCTGTGCCCGAGGAGCAGATGCGGAGCAGAACCCCTCCCCCCGCCCCGCCCTGCCGTCCCCCTCCCCGCCTGGGGACCCCCCCCTGGAGTGTGGGGACCGCCCTCCTCCCCCAAGTGCGGGACCCCG
This sequence comes from Paradoxurus hermaphroditus, assembly GCA_004024585.1. Taxonomy (NCBI): domain Eukaryota; kingdom Metazoa; phylum Chordata; class Mammalia; order Carnivora; family Viverridae; genus Paradoxurus; species Paradoxurus hermaphroditus. The sequence continues at coordinate 30,956 of PITB01017127.1, forward strand.
GGTCTGTGTCCCATCTGTGTCATGGGCCTGGAGCCGTGTGCTGGGGACGCTGTTGGCTGCCGGGGCCCCTCCTGCTCTAACAGGCTGAGGGGCGATTTCTGGGTCCGCAGGGGTGTCAGGTGGAGAGCAGACAGACGACCGCAGGGGTGTGGCTGGGGGGCGCGCCCCGGCACTCACTCAGGAAGAAGTACTCGTGCTGGTGGTTGTAAGGTAGGTATTTCAGCTTCTTCTTGCCGTACTGGGGAGAGCGGAGAGAGTGTGAGCGCCCATCGCCCCTCAGGCTCCAGCCGCCCATGCCCCCTACTCGCTCTGCGGCCACCACTCCTCTCCGGTCAGTCTGCACCCTGGGCCCCCCCCCCCTGCCCCATAGAACAGGGGCCACCGTTTCCTCAGCCCGAGCCGAGGGTGCCTACCCCGGGCCTCAGCTCACACACGCCTCCGCCAGCCCAGGAGGCTGGTGCTACTGAGGCTGAGGCTCAGGGTCAAATCGCTGCCCGAGGCCGCATGAGAAACGGGCCCAGCTGGGATCCGGTCCAAGAAGGCTGACCCGGAGCCCACGTGACGGGCGCTAAGCAAATGTTTGGGGAGTGAGGGCACAACGGAACGGCTCACGTCGGGGCCCACAGAGGGAGCTCCTTGGACAGTCTCCAACCCTTCGAGGCTGAGAAAAGCTCCCGGGGCACCCCGGGGCGCTCCCCAGAGCAGGCAGCCGGGAGAGCCCAGGTGCGGGCCCGGGAATTGTTCACAGTCACCGGGGCGGGAGCAGCTCCCTCCCTGGAGCCTCCGGCAATTTTCAAAAGCTAATCGCTTTCCCCAGGCGGGCGGCTGCTTTTCTGTTGAGGATGCTGGCAGGCCAGGGAGGCCACGCCTAGTCACCTGGTCCCAGCCGCGGCACCCTGATGCCCAGACTCGGCCGAGCGAGGAGTGTTGCGCTGGGGCCTGGGCGACCTCGCCGTACAAAGCTGCTTCGGCCATGCCGAGCTCAAGCCGGTTGGGGAGCCGCTGCCCCACGAGGTTTTTGGAGCCCTTTACTTTTAGGGTCCAGTCCTCCGGAGACCAGCCCGCCTTGCTCCGTGGGGACTGAGACCGCGAGATGAGGCTCGAAGAGCGGCTCCTGCTCTCAGTGCCAATGCCGAAAGGCCACACGGGGAGGCTGGGCTTGGACCCGCACAGGTCACCGTCTCTCCGAGCCCTGTTCGGCACCCAAATCACTGGTCGTGAAGAGGAACCATTGAGAACATGGGCACAGGTGCCAGGTGCTGGCCCCTGGGACACTGCCCCTCATCCGCCCTGCTCTGGATCCTTCCCTCTGAAGGGCTTATGGCAGTCCGGAGAGGAGGGCACGTTACAGATGGAGACACCCTGGACACTGGCCACCCCATGCCCCCATCTCCGGTGAGAGCAGAGAGGGAAGTGACCGCCAAAATCACCCCTTGAAAAGAGGGGTCCTGGCGGGAAGGAAGTCCAGACTGTCCCCAGGACTGGCGTCTTGGCACCAAGGGCCACCGTCACGACACATCTGGCCGAAGCACCACTAGAAGCGACCCCTTTGTTCCGTGTGGCCTCCCGTGCCACGGCAAGGGTCTCGCTCATCCCCAGAAAGTGCGGCCGTTTGCTTGAAGACAGTCACTAAGGCCAGGGCTGCGGCTGGCCTTGGAGAGGTCCCAGCCAAGGAGGCTTGGGAGGCAGGCTTGGAAGGTTTCTCGGCGGCCAGTCGACGGGTGTGGGGAGAATGCTGTGGTCCGGGGTTCCGGGGAGCATGTGGCCTACAGAACGGGCTGCTGCTCTAACCTCCTCCTAGAAGCCAGGAAACGGGCCCACAGGCCCAGCCTGAGTCTGCAGGCTTCTCAGCCTGGGACAGGGGCCCTCCCGGCCACATCTCTGCCCCACAGGTCATCCCAGGAGGTGGCCCGAGGCCCGGAGGACCCTCTCAGAGGACCCAAGACTCCACTTGGGAAATGAACCTTAAGGACAGCCCAGGCAGGTGGGTAGACCAGAGGGTCCCGGTAGAAGGACTTAGAGGCGGCTAAACAGGTGCAGGAAGGCGAGGGAGGGGGGGGCACCAGGGAATTCATTAGACGTTACATTTCTGTAATAAGCCGCTGTTTTCATTGCTTCCTGGTGACCTGTGGGGAGTGACAGAGATCACATGGGCCGCCACTCCCCCTGGCTCCCACGGGCTCCCATGGGTGCCCCCCCATGCTACAGACTGTCCTGCAGGCGCTGCGGGGTCCCTGGACCCCGCTCGACTGTCCCTTGGGCAGCATTGGACTTCTCTGTTAGACGCTGGGTCCCCAGGCTTAGGACGGCAGGAGCCTGCGATTTAGAAACAATTCAGTATTTGAGCAAATGGCTTCACACACACCCTCCCCTGCCCTGCCATGAGCTTTGGGCTCCCTCCTCATGGCGGGGGAGGGGTCTGATGAGCACAACCCAAGGGCTGTTGGGGGACCGGCACACGGAGTGGATATAATGGGACTTCAGGACCGTGAACTCTCGTCACAGCTACACGTGCGTCGGTGTGACGTCACTGCACGTCGCCGCACGTTCCCATCTCGAGGGCCTCAGCTGGAGCCAGGGCAAGGCCATCCGTCAGGGTACGGCTGGCCCTCTGACACCAGGGAGGGCACAGGCGCTCCGGCGATGTGTGGCTGACTTGCTGGCTTGGCTCTCTGCCAGCATCTAGCCGTGTAGGTCACGGGCGCAGGGGAGGCAGGCAGGGGGGCTTTAGAACGTAGAAAGCTGGGAGGAGGCGCTTGCTCCCTGCATCTCAGCTCATCAGAAAGCTGGGGTGGCCCGACACGCGCATTTCCCTAGAGGTCAGCAGGTATGCTCTGGGCAAGTTCTGGCAGGACCCAGAAGTCCCGGCTTGGGAGCAAGACAGCCTGGGTTTGGATGCTGGTGCTGTCTTTTCTAGCTACAACCTCGAGCGAGCTTTTCATGTCTCTCGGCCTTAGCTCTTCCATCTGCGAAATGGGCATGACGACAGCTCCCGCCTCGTGGTTAAGCAGAGATTATGTGAGATGCAGCTTTCGGTGCTTGGCACAGTTGCTAGGGGCACAGACAGTCCGAGTCGGCCCTCCTCCCCACTGGGGGCCGCAGGGCCTGGAGGACCCCCACACCTCCTCTCCTCCAGAAGAGGCCTCGTCACACACAGGGAGAAAGCTCAGGTGGCCGGGCTGTCATGCCGGGTGGCTTGTCGAGGTCTAGAGGAGAAAACGGCGGCGGGCTCCCTTAAACGCATTCCTAAGCCGAGGTTCCTGTGGGGTGCGAGCGGGGGCAGGGGGAGCCCTGCCAGCTCTGGCGGCCCGGCTTCCCGGAGGTCCCTACGGCTTCGCCCCGGCCGGGCGGACGCTCCTGTGCCCGGTCCCTCCGCAGACCACGGGCCAGGCTTGGCTTCCAGGCTGAGTGCGTGCCAGGGGCATGTGCCGGGGACTTTTCAGCTTGGGAACAAAATGGCTGAGGAATGACAAGGGCCTTCCTTGTCCGTTCAGGGTTGGCGGAGGGCAGCTGTTGCCAGGCCGGGTCCCCCCCCCCACTTCCCCCGCCTCTGGGAACCTGCAAACTCGCAGAGAGGAATGAGCCACACGGCCACGCAGGGCACGCGCAGAATGGCAAGACCCCAGTCCGTGGGTCCCGAGAGGAGGGCCGCGGTCGTTCCGAGGGAGGACTGGCCACTCGGCCTGCGCACAAAGGTCTAGCTGGGGCAGGCAGCCTGGAGGGGAAGGTGCAGACAGGCGGCGGGGCAGAGAGCGCCTCCCCGTCCCTGGTGGGCGGAAGAACGGGGTGTCAGGTGGGGAGGCGAAAACACTCAAGGCTTCTGAAGGCCCGCCTACGACGCCCCCGGGATAATGGCTTCACCGTTTCCCTCGGGATTCGACGGATACACGGAGGAGCAAAGGCCGCCTCTGACCTCACCGCCACGTAACTCTGTTCTGGAGGTTCCAGTGACGTCAGAACACCCGAAACAGAAACAAGAGTCTGGAACCCTTAGAAAGTAAATTTTCATTAATTTTCAAGGGTAGAATTGTCTACCCAGGAAGCTCAGAACAATCAGCTGAAAAAAACCTCAAATCGCAAAGAGGCCTGAGTGGGGTGCCTAGATGGCTCTGTCAGTGAAGCGTCCGACTCTTGATTTCGGCTCAGGTTATGAACTCATGGTTTGTGGGATCGAGCCCCCCCACCCCCCGCCCCGCAACCGGCCCCCTGCGTAGGGATCTGCGCTGACAGCGAGGAGCCTGCTTGGGATTCTCTCTCCCTCTCTCTCTCTGCCCTTCCCCCATCCTCTCTCTCAAAATAAATACAAAAACATTTTTTTAAAGCCAAAAAAACCCCAAAGAGGACTGAGGGGACACCAGCTGGACAGAAGATAACAATCAAACATTAACAGCTTCGCCGAACCCCGGAGAAACCCCGATAACAAAAATGGAAAATATCCCGGATGAAACTGAACACAAACCGCCCATGAGATGTATAAAGAAAAGCAGAAAACTTTTCTAAGAGAAATAAAAAGAGGCTTGAGAAATGGGAGAAAGACGCCTTACTGCTGGATGGGAAGACTGAGTAGGAGGACGTCCGTTCTTTCCAGAAACGGCAGGGCAGCCCGCTAACAAGCTTCCGGTAAGTTATGAAGCGCCTAGGGGTGGACAGAGGGCCGCCCAAGTCACGAAGACGGCGTCCTGCATGAGGCCGGACGGTGCAGCCCAGGCCCTGGGGGAGGCCCCCCACCTCTGCCCTCCACCCCCGCCACATGGGAGGGGCCTTGTGCACTGATGGGGTGCTAGAAAAACTGGCGACGCCAGACAAACGTGAAAGGAGACCACCAAGCCAACCCGCAGCCTGTTTGGCCAAAGCTAAATAATTCAAAAGTGAAGCCATCAGACACTGAAAATTTAAAAAGTACTAAGAACTGCATTGGGGCGCCTGCCTGGCTCCGTCGGTCAAGTGTGCGACTCTTGGTTTTGAGGTTGTGAGTTCGAACCCCGCATTGGGTGTAGAGATAACTCAAAATCTTTTTTTTCTTTTTCTTTTTAAAAGAACTTTCTAAGCATAAAAGAAACCAAAGGAATCTGCAGGAGGGGAAAAAATGAATACATTTTGCTACATAAAAGGCACAAAACCCTCCTGAAAGTCATAAACAAGACCAGAAGGCAGATAACTAACTAGGAAAGGGGCCTCACTGCTGAGGCCCACCCTGCTTACATTTCTGGGAAGCGGGCAGCCGTTTGGAGCCTGTTTGTTTATCCGGGCCCGAGATAAGAGCCTCAGCTAGAAGGTGGTTCAAGACCCCAAGGCCTGTGGGGTGCCTGGGGCGCTCAGTTGGTTAAGCTTCCGACTCTTGATTTCGGCTCAGGTCATGATCTCACAGTTCGGGTGAGGTCGTGAGTTCTCAGAGCCTGCTTGGGATTCTCTCTCTCTTCCTCGCTCTCTGCCCCTCCCCCACTTTCTCTTTCTCAAAATAAAGAAACATTAAAAAAAAAAAAGAAAAAGATCTTGAGACCTGGCCAGCTGGGGCCAGGTGGGTGGCCCTGGTGCGGTGTGTGGAATGTGGGCCCGACAGGAGACAAAGCTGTCGGACCCACGGTCACCAGGGTCCCTTCCAAGGCAGCATGGTCCTGTGGACACCAGGGCACGGCTTGACCAGGAACCCAGCAAACATCTGGCCTTTCCCCCGACACGTGTGTCAAGGAAGAGGATTTCCACAGAGCCCTGGGGCCCTGGCTGTGGTCTTTCAAACGCTCCTGGCAATCGGATAACCAGATCCCGGAGACCTCCCTCCCCAGCACCTGCCCCAAAGCCAGCATTCCAGAAGTGTTTAGGGAGAGGAGGTGTTGGAAGAGAATTCACTGGCCACCTCGCAGAGAGGAAGAAAGACTTCCTGCCGGCAGAGCTGGTGAGACTCGCTTTCTGTTGTTAGGGACACAGGGAGCATCTGGAAAGACAGCCAGCGATTCTAGGACACGAAGCCTCACGGAGAAAGGGAAGTCTTTGTCCCCGCTCATCGAGGCCCCAAGTCCACCGGCTCCACTATCCGGGCACCTCGAAACAAAGCTCGCAAACCGTTCTCTAGAAGAAACAGCTAAGCATGTGCTTCGTCGGAGAATGTAATCCCCGCCCGGCCAGGGTCTCCTCGCTTCCAAAACACCGACGTTCGGCTCCTTTCCTCCGCATTGTCGACGCCGCAGAAAACCCAGGTTTCCGCTCAGATGTCCTCTTGGGTGGAATTGAAATGGGAAAGACGGGGTACGAGCCAGAACCGGAGGGACGGGCTCTCTCCATTCCTCGTTCCAAGCCTCGGATGCCAGTATCGTCGAGAGGACCACAGCACTGCTGGGAATCCCAGGCCCCGCTCCCTCCTTGATGCGCGTCTCCTGACAAATGCTTCCGGGGCCCCTGCTCTGGGCACGGCAGCGGGACGCCCGCGAGCCTTCCAAGAGCAACAGGAATCTTCGATGCTCCTCTCATCACCGTGTTTACAAACAGCAAAGCAGATGGAGACTTTTTGGGTAATAAACCCTAAGGCAGAGACTGGTCCCTAGGGGCTCTAGTTGCGAAAAAAAAATGTGGTAAAAGAGGGCGTTCTTTAGATGCCCCCTGGGGGTGCTTTTAGTAAAAAGAAATTGAGAATTAGCAACACATTTTCCCGTCTTATAAAATCACGTGGGTTACATTATGGTATAGAAATACACCAGAGCACTGGCCAGTCCTGGGCGAAGGCCCGTGTACTTGGGACTCCCAGAGAGAGGTCCCTGTTTGGTAAGGTGGCCGGGTGCCGGATAGAACGTCTGAGTTTTTTTATTTTGTTTTCTGGTTGTGTTTTTTTTTCTTTTAAGTTTATTTACTTACGTATTTATTATTTTTAATATTTATTTATATGTGAGAGAGAGAGAGAGACAGAGTATGAGCAGGGGAGGGGCAGAGAGAGAGGGAGACACAGAATCCAAAGCAGGCTTCAGGTTTTGAGCTGTCGGCACAGAGCCCGACGCCGGACTTGAACCCACGAACAACAAGATCATGACCTGAGCCAAAGTCAGGTGCTTAACTGACTGAGCCACCCAGGTGCCCCTAAAGTTTATTTATTTTTGAGAGGGAGAGAGTGAGAGAACGAGAGAGAGAGAGAGAGAGAGAGAGAGAGAGAGAGGGAACATGCCCCAGCAAGTATGAGTTGGGCAGGGGCAGAAAGAAAGAGGGAGAGAGAATCCCAAGCAGGTTTCATACTGTCGGTGCGAGCCCAACTTGGGGCTCTTTCCTCTGAGCATGAGATCACGATCTGAGCCAATATCAAGAGTCAGACACTTGGCAGCTCTTTCTGCCCACGGGTCCTATCCCCATGCTTTAATGAAATCACCTTTTTGCACCAAAGACATCTTCAAGAATTCTTTCTC